>JAFVLL020043327.1:0-12258 GCA_021397915.2 Tor tambroides
ATTGGAGAAAAACATTTATTTTATCATGAGATTTTCTCCTCACTTTCAATTGTTTTACTTCAATGATAGGTTAGAATTTTGTGAATTTTTTGAATGAAAGATCAAAAGGATAAACAATGCAGATTTATTTTCACAGCCACCTTTGCTCAGATTTACCAAGGGTGCCAATATTAGTGGAGGGCGCTGTAAAACGAGCATACATCTTTAGAGAAACACAAAGCTTGTGGTAAATATTGGGGCACCCATAACAACACTACTGTTTTGAAACAAGTATTTTATGCTCACCTAGGCTGCATTTATTTCAACAAGTAAAACAGTAATGGTATGATTTATTATTGCATATTTAATATACTTTAAAATGCGGATTTATTATCCAGTCACACGATCCTTCAGAAATCATACTACTAAATAATTCTGTACTGATTTGGTGATCAAGAAACATTTTGTATTATTATCAATGTTGAAAACAGTCGTGCTGCTTAATGTATTTGTGGAAAAAGTAAAACATTTTTAGGATGCTTTGATGAATAGAAAGCTCAGAACGGACTGGAATGACCTAAAATCTATCTCAGACTGTTTTGCGCACTCTCTCTCTCTCTCTCTCGCTCTCTCTCTCTTTCTTCAGATAACAAGACAATGTGACACCTCAAATAGAGTTAAGCTGCGTAACAGGTGTGCCTGCATATCCTTGTAGTGAAACCATTCTGACGTCACACAAACAAACAGCTGAGCTCTGCACGTCAAACCAAGTGTTACCATTCAAAACAATATACTCACTGAGAAACATCTCTGATATTTAAATGACACATAACTGAGAGCTCCATCGAGTCTCTCGAGCTATAAAAAAGAGCAGCCCTAAAGCAATAAAAGTTTCTTCTGATTTTCCATGGCGTAAGCAAGCATATATTTCATACCACATGTCAATCTTGTATCATAAAAGCATATATCCTAATGTTTAAAGAAGAGTTTGATGATTTTGATAATCGCCATGACTCTTAATACAGTTTATTGGACACAGCAAACAAAAGTGAGGTGATTACTCCAAAGGCACTGAAGTTCCTGGTAAAGAAACGCCCTCTGTCTCACCTTAAATGCTCTTAGATATGATTAAGAAATTATATCATATAAATTAATGTACAAACAGACAGTCAGCTTTAGCAAGCAAAATACAATTTTCCTTATATAGAATTCCAATAAATCTTCAAACGGTTTTATGATTATTGGTTTAAGTAAAATAATATGAAATCTAATAAAATGATAACGAAATGAAACAGGAACACAGCATTATTAGTTCAAATTTTTGCACATTATAGGTTTTCCTTTTTGTTTACTCAAAGACAAGTCAGTGAAACTCTTTGCAAGACAAAGAACAATTCAACAACACGACACCTTACAATAAAATTTTCAGTTTTGTCCCACGTAGCGAGAGACCAATCAAAACGTTGCCTCATATCACACATTCCATCAGGAGACTATAGACTTTTGAGCCTGCGTGCACCGCCTCTGCTCAAAAGCCACAGTCTTTGTGTGTGAAACGGAGAAATATTTGACAGTTGTAACCTCATAGCTTCAGGGCACACCCCACTCATGCCCTCCTGTGACGTCATTTCGAGAATGGATTATCTACTCAGTGTATATTGTAAAAAATGCTTTGTTTTTATTTCTGCCACATAAATCTTATTATGTGATCTGATCCTTTTTATGTAATGATTCTTCATACCCATTTATTCGGACACACAATATAAAAAAGCAACTCAAGCAGGTTTTGACCTTACAGGAGTTCATGAAAACGGATAACAGGTAAAATTATATTGAATGTGCACTAGTAGTACCAGTACCCTGTACTTTCAAAATAATGAAATAAAAGCCTATTATATAGCATGATGATCTAAGAGTGTGTGGCATAATGATACATTTCTAGTTTGTCTTTAAAATGATTACTCATCAAATGTCAATCTTCAGTTTTGCATGCTTTAACACTTTCTTACTTTAGCATAACAGTTAGGGCAGAGCTGCAAGTAAAACAGTAATTTTCTTCATTGCCACGTTACCTCATAAACCGCTCTTAAACCTTCTGTTTGCTTTGTCTTTCTTCTGAAACACATACACAACTCAACTGAAGAATTGAATTTATTACTCAAATGGAACAAATGGAATACATGAAACATCAATTTAGACAGTTTGAATGGAGCAACATCTGACGTTCAAACCGTTTTGGAGATTAAGAGCTATGGAATTAAACCTGTTCAACAGGTATTAAGAATGAATATTGACTCTTACAGTACAATACAATACAAATTGGCCTCATAATGTTTTACACTGAGGTGGTGTGAAGATACAACCAAAAATGAAATAAATAAATAAATAAATAAATAAATAAAAAAAGAACTCACCCTCATGTTGTTCCAAACCTGTATAACATTCTTTCTTCTGTGGAACATTTTATTTTCATATAAGTCAACTGTAACCAAAATATATATTATACAATATATAACATCAAAATAATATTTTGTTTTTCACAGAAGAATGGAATGTAAAGTAAAGAATGACATGAGGCTGAGTAAATGGTGAAAGGATTTGCATTTTTAGTTGAATTATACCATAAAGTGCTGAGGATATTTGAGGTAAATGCCAAATGCCTAAACATATGGAACATTCTGTGGAAAATTCCAATGGTGAACATGTCCTCAATTAATGACTAGTCTTCTTGAACACAGTCCTAGGATCAGTGAGTGAGAGTGACTCAACATTTTTCCATATATAGGGGTCTCTAGGCAAAGTGGGGGGTTGGTCAGCTTAGGCTGCTTTAAGTAGTTTTCTAAACATGAAAAGGCAAAGGTATGATGATCCAATCATCTTGGAGGGGAAAAAAAAACTGGGCCATGTAATCCAGTAATCAGACATCACAGCTGCCAAATTTCATTACTAAGAAATCAAAAAGAAAATCATTATTGCTAGTTACTTATTGATTCAGTGATAAAAATTAATTTAATGCATTTAGAAATAAGGATTTATCCTGATACTGTCCAAAAAAAACACAAAAAAACACACTTTACAAACTAAACCAATAACGTGTTTAATTACCCATCATATTCATACCTAAAATTAACATCTACATTGGAAAAAAATATTTAGCACTGCCTTTTATGCTTAACTTGAACAAGAAAAAAAATGTGTAATTTATCCTAAAATATTAAATAAATGTCATAGAAAGCATTTAATTTGAATTTTTCATACGTTTACAAATTGTTATAATACTAATTTTATGTTCTAAAACAAATTATATGTAAACTATTTGTGTTTCTTGAAAATTATTGCTTCAGTTAAGGTTTTGCAAGATAGAACCTTATAATTCCAAGTGAAAAGTGATTTTTTAGAATTAGAAGGTTCTATCTGCAATTAACATGTTCAAAAAAAATCCCCATTTACAAATTTGGGAGGATTTTGATATTGCATATTTAGAATACATTTAGGGTCTTTGTCATTTTCATGTATGAAACCATATAGCATATAGCATGTACTTTTGCTATATGGATTGCAAAACCTTTAAAGCTCAACATCCCAAAACTGAATTCAGATAGAACCTTATAATTCCAATGTGTGGATTTTTATAGATAATATAAAGAGCTACATCGGTGGTTATTTTGCCAGGACACCCATGAGAACAACATGATGGTTTGATACTAGTTGGATATTTTGTTTATAATACAGTGAAAATCCTAGTTTTAAGTGTGACTTAAATGTCCAAAATCTGTTTGGAGCCATTGATATTTTGTTTTATCTTATAGCTAAAGAACTGCTAAATGATAACTCCCAAGAAAAGAATATAATGTTGTCTGTTGTCAACCCCGTGCTGAACAGAGAGGACAAAAGCACAAACTAACTCCAGTCCTACAGCAGGTGGCTCTTCAACAGCCACTGGAAATCTGCCAGAGATGATAAACATCAGGAACACACTCAACCTTAGTCACCACATCATACTTTCCATGCACACAGCCTCAAAGAGCTCAGCCTTTCTGTTGGCTCAGCTTGGAAAGTTTGACCCGTCCAGCTGAGTTAAGAGGTGTGATCCCCACGATCTCTTTGGATTTATCTAGCTGTTTCCCAGCTCTGAACACGTCAGACTCATCTGACCTGACATGGAGCTGACGGAATACACTAACCCCCTCATATCCACCGCTCCATTTGAGCTCCTAGTGCCTAAAAGGTCAAAGGTGCCTCTGGGAGGGGGAGGTGCAGTAATAAATAAGAAGGTCAAAACCATGACAAAAGCTCACAGTTATGTACTATGATAAATCAAACATTTGATCTTCTTTTATAATGGTTACTCTTGTGAAAAGAAAAAGACTTTAGCATGCTTTTACAAAGAGTACTTTGTTAATAATATGTTGAAACAGAACGTCATTATGTGCAAAAGAAGTGGATGTTATTTGCAATTTAATAAGCATGTATATGTAATTTCATGCTTATTTCTCTTGTTTTGATATAAGGTTAAGGTGTACTTCTGAATACACTGACAAACATTTATGGTAAACTAAAATACTGTCACATGTATGTTGTGTTTTGGTTTAGTTTTCTGTGTTGCTGTTCTCCTGCTGTTCTCCATGGTTTTTGATTAATTAGTTCCACACTAATTTCTGTTTCCTGGGTTTCAGGTACCATGAAAGTGGCTTGGCTTTTAGCTGCGTTCATTGCCACAGTAATATACTGCACAGCCATCCTGCTCCGGGGCAGGTTATGTTCTGGGTAATAGATCTCAAACTGAAATTGGACCAATCAGATGTGAGCAAAGTAACATATCTGACGCAAAAAAAAAACAACAAAAAAAAAACACTCCCCCAAGTTTCTCTTTCTACAAGTTAAAGGTCACTATAAAGAACCTTAATTATTACAATTATAATTATAATTACAATTTACATATGATTTATATAATTATAATATGATTTATATTATTAATCCATTACACACAATCACTTTTAGTTTAACAATTATTATAAAGCATTTGTTTTAAATGAATATTAATATATACAGATCATATGTACTATAAATAAGTGGTAGAATCAATAGATAACACTTTAAAAATGGCTACATGTGACCTTACATGTTCGAGTCTCTATGGACATGGACAAGTACTTCAGCGTAAATGGGTTTAAATTCCTCATAATCTTTAATCTCTTAACCTTTAACAAAAGAATTTTGAATCTCGCTGGCTCTCTCGCGAGAAGTGAATTACACTTGCTCTGTGTTGTGATAGGCTGTTCTCCACTGATGTCACACATTCATGTGCACGTGCTCAACAAACTCGTTTCAAACTTCGTTTCTCTCCCCTCTTCTGGAATGGATCTGACAGCCATTCAACTCCTTTGCCTGGAGCAGAAGGACCGTTCACTGGAGGACCACACCAGGGACTTTTTAGATCTGGCGTGCCTTACTCACTTCCTTGACTACTTGCTTCGCGTCTTTTACTACACCAGCCAGAGCGAGCGGTGTAAGGCACGCCTGCCAGAGAACGGTCCGAAAGAGGATTTTGCCGTGTTTGTGGAGTGGGTGCTGGTGAGTTGTGGATCACAATTCACCGTCTGCCCCGCCGAGGAGGACTTCACCAGCCCCACTCCCGATTCAGAGCCCAGCCAGAACTTCACCACACCGCTGCACAGAGCACTCGCCAGAGCCCGCTGCAGAGCCCGAGCCTGCCGAGATTAAAGAGCCAGCGCTGGAAAGAGCGACAGAGCCTAACATCGCCCCTGAGCCCGAGTTCGACGACACGACTGACCAGGTTTGTGAACTGGCGACATCGTGTGTCGCCGAGGGACTTTTGGTGGAGATCGAGGGCTTGTTGGGAAGCCCTACCCACACTCCCGCTGCTGAAGGTGAGCTGCAGTTGGCCTCTGGACAATATTATGAAGAACTTTTGGACATTTTTCAAATGGATTTAATAGACTGGTTTGGAGGTGGTTACCAGTTCCTCTGAACCTCCATTGCCTCCTGGGTCTCCGCTGGTTCCGTCCAGCTCTCCTGCATCTCCTAAACTCTCTGTGACTCATAAGCTCCCATCCAACCTGCCTCTCCCGCCTCCTCTTAAAATCAGACAGTTCCTCAGCCCTATCTCCACTGGTGCCTGTCAGTCCCTCAGCTCACCCTCAGCCAGCGCCATTTGGGCGCTCTGATCCGCCTCGGGACTTCCAGTCTCCAGCTCCGTCTTGGCGTGAGGATCCCCTGTCTCCGCCTCCAGCCTCCGAGTCCTGGACCAAAGACTACAGAAATACAAAGAAGATTCACTCCTATACTTATGAATGGGAGAAACTGCAACGTGCAATATGGTGGGATAGTCCCGCCTTCTAAATGAAAGAGCCAATCGTTGATTGGTAAAGTCATTGCGTCACTTCAGTGGCCGTTGGAAGCTCCGGTTCCCATAGAAACCGGAGGCTAGAGCAGCCAATGTGCATGCGCATATTGCGCAGTCATAAGGCTGGTCTAGCCTGAAAAAAAAGCTTTTTAAACACTATTTGAGCATAAGAAACAACATTCATGGGGCAGTTCATTTCAGATTTTGTTGCTGATTTGAAATATGTAATTTAATTGTGAGTTCAGCGAGCAGTTTTTGAGATTTCAGGATTCCCCCATTCATTTAGATAGTACTTGGTCCTGTTTGAGCTGCCCGGAGGCGTAGCAAATATGGCGGCCATGTGAACAGACTTGAAAGGGACTTTGCTTGGACTCCACATCGGTTCTTCGACCCATCGGCTCCACCTTGGCTCCCAGCTCCTTCATCTCCACCGTGGCCCGTCATCCCACCAGCTCCACCGGGCTCCCTCATCCTTCCGGCTCCCCCTTGGTCAGTTGTCGACCATCCACTGCCTCGGGACTTCACTCCGTCCCTCTGGCTCTGTCAGGCTCCTCCTTCCCTCTGGTTCCGCCTCCATCCTCAGCTGCTCCGGCTCCGCCGCGGTCTTCTGGAGCCCCGTCTCTGCCTCGGTCGATGGAGCCGCCAGGTCCGCCTTGGCCCTCCGGATCCTCCCCATCACCCGGGCTCTGCGGCTCCATCCTGGGCTCCTTTTCCATCGGCTCAGACTCCGTCAGTTGGCCCCGTGGTGTTGTTGGCCCCATCTTCACCATGGATCCTCCTGCCGTCGATTCCACTGTGGGCCGCTATCCTGGCTGGCCTCTGGTTCCCCACAGGGCTCCTCCCTCCATCTACTCCACCCTGGCCCAATGAACTATGCCCTTTCCCATTGCCTGCCCCTTGCCTTCCCCACGCCCACCTCCTGAACCCCCACCCTACCTCCACTGGACTGTTTTACGGCACGAGGACGCGCCTTACTGGGAGGGGGCGATCTGTCACATGTCTCTGTGTTTTGAGTTTCTGTTGTGACCTAGTTTTGCCTGTATCTTGATAAGTTCATTGTTCCCACCTGTTGTGTCATTAATTATCCCATTAGTCCCTGTGTTTATAAGCCCTGTCTGTACCTTAGTTCCCTGTCTGCTATTATTTGTAGTTGTGTCAACGTGTTTTGCTACACCTTGCTCCTGGATTCCTTCTGTTTCTTGTGTGATTGTATCATTAAAAGACTGTTATTGGATTACTCCTGCGTCGTGCCCCTCCTTAGACAGCACGTCTGTTACAAATACACTTTAATGTATTTTCGATTAAAAATTGTATATCATGTATTGAAATAGTTGTAATTATACATTTGTAAGTTAAATTATTACCTTTTGAATAACACCAAAGTTATAATTATAATCAATTACTTTACATGTGCTTTACATATGTTAGACAAGTAATCGAAAAAAAGTGTACTTAAAGCAAAAGAAAAGATTAAATGAAATATCATTTAAAATGTACTTTACATTTTAAACTTTTAATTTGACATTATTTCAAAGTGCAATTTTATTTAAACATGCTAAAAACACGTCATGTACACTTGTGGCCTTTTTTCATTAATGTTACATTATCTGCATCTACAGGTTATAAAATATAAAAATATACATACTACAAAAACATACATACTTTTAAGATTTGAAATACACTAAGCACACATTCAAAAAACTATGCACACATCTTTTAGCACAAAAGTATCTTCTTTAACCTGGGCTTCCATTGAAAACAGTGCTGTTCTACAAATTAAAACCTTGGTTCAACTGTATTTTCTAAAACTACTCCATGACTCTGAAGTTTTGGAATTCCATGAAAAAAAAAAAATCACAAGTGAGGCACCATTCAGAGAAACATCCCGTTTAGTGTAATGTGCTTATGCTTTGAATAAAAAACTGCTTATGCAACCATCTTGCATGAGTTAAGTATAACCCAGATAAAATCTGGAACTGATCTGATGTCAAACATTTACTAGTTTCATTCAATTTAATTTTAATATAACTTGCTGAAGGCTCTTAAAACCTGGATGCACTTAGTCACACTTTAAAAATAGGGATGCTTTTTGCAGTCCTCAATGGGAGAATGTCTTCATATTGTAACTGAGAGAGTTAAAGGAGATGGAGTGCAACACGAGTCTTCTGTAGTTAATGAATTACAGTGGTTTCACCAAGCATATGCGTTTAATTAAGTGTCCTAAATGGAGAAAGGACACTATGTGTCTCCTGACCGAGAAACTTCTTTTGCTTTCATTGAAAGGAAGTAAGTGTGAATTAAGCCTTTTCCAACATAAATCAATGTGCTAACAGTCTTGAATCATTTCTGTCCCGTGCCTCATATTTATAGAGCATACTGTCCTCTCTCAGCACAATTTTATAGTTCTCCAGCTGATATTGCAAAATAAGAGTGGCAAAATAAAGTGTGTTTGTGCACATGTATTTAAGCAAGCATTTTTGTGTCAAAATTTTAAAGGTGAAGTTTGCAATTTATGCTGCACTAGCTGCACCAAATCGAACTACATTAATAATGACTGTTTTCAGAAGTCTTCCCATGTCTGCCATTGCACCCAGAAAGGTCCAACTCAAACTCACACCATTGGTTAAACCAAACTGTTACTTGTCACACTCTCAGAAAAAAATGTTACAAAATCTGTTTTTGGGGCAGTACCCTTTCAAAAGCTCTACCTTTTAATATCATTTACCCTAAGGGGTGCATATTAGTACCTTTAAAGTACATATTGTACATATTAGTACCTTTTGAGGGTACTACCCCTCTGACAACAACTTTTGTATTTTTTATTTTCAAACAAACGGAGTAATGTTTTCATAGTTCTACCAAGCTACCATTTGCAAATTGTTTACTATATTGTCCAACCACATAAAAATAAAAATATACGCACATAATGCTCATACTTTTTGTCTCTATCTATCTATCTATCTATCTATCTTCTAATCCAGTCTTAATTTGAGTAACTCAATTAAAAATAATCCAAACTCCAAAAATCCACTGAATAAACAAACAATTTCTAGTCACTAGCTAAAATCCAATTGCAATGAAATAATTGCCGTACAGTCAACATAGGTATTATATTTAAGCAGATCTCAAAACTGAGACTTCACGAGTTTGTGTGCCCATATATTCTTAGCATTAGTGGTAAATGGATTTGGCTTGATGTCTGCAATGGAGGGCTCAGAGAGACTATTCTACTCGAGCTCCTATAACCCCCCTATAGACAGAAAGATAAATGAAATAAATATGCATAAAGGAGGAGATGGGGAGGTGGAGGGATGCCGAAAGAATTAACAACGGCACTGGTAAGAGGCTGTTTTTATACTCAGATATTAAAGATTAGATTGGCGTACTCCTCCCGAAATTACATTAATAACTTCACTTATGTTTGAAATCAAGTGCAATGACCGGTCTTCTGCTGTCACACACGCTAACAAAACATGTCTGTGCAAACCTGTAATAATAGTTTCACACAGCTTTTAAAGCCAGTGTGAGTAAAGCACAGAAGTAAACAAAAGAAGTTCTATGTTTGAGTTCTTTATGTACCTTGTATAAGAACACAGGTAAGCTGAGCCTGAGGAGAGACCAATTAGACAACTATGTGTCTACGTGAGAAAACTCAGACTGCGTGATGTGACTTGATTACACATACAAAGGACAAAGGTCGTCAGAGAATTAACCATCTGTGTTTTCAGTTATCATTGCTATTGGCCATTACGTTATACGTTACGAAAAATAACGAGTTACAAAGATAAATTATGCAATGTGATCTCAAAATTTTTCCACATGAAATAACCCACTTCACTCAAATTGAATAATAATAATAATTAAAAATAAATAAATAAAATTACTAAAAATCTCTATGTTAAAATGTCAAACTGATGAAAACAGATTTTTAACAGCGTTTTATCCAAGCATAATGATTTTTGGTAACTGACTGAGATAGCAGCACCCCACACCCCCCCAAGTCCTGATCTTGCTTAAGATCTGACATCAGATACAGTAGGTTCAAGATTCATCTCCATATGCCAGTACAATGTCATTTTTGTAGAGTATAATCTGGCTTAATGTAATTTGATTTCATATTCCTAGATTCCCTAACTGAAGAATCAACCATAAATAAAACATAAATTACTGAATATATACCAAAAGTATGAAAGCACTGGCAGCTGAGAGGACCAAGCATAAAGCAGCAACAACTAATGGTCAATCAGTGTGTAATCTTTTTCCTTTTTTTTTTTTAATCTGGTGAAGCTTGTTAAAAAGACAGATGCTAGCTAGTAAAGCAACAGGCTCTTGCTGGCTAAGTGGTCTAGCCTAATGCAAACTTGCAGATCAGGGAGTTTGGGTGAGGTCAGATATCTGTGGTTAGGCAGTCTGATAAGTACAAGTCAACATCTTAAACACAACTGTTGGGCAACAATACTGGTCAGTGTCACAGAATAAAACTGTAACGAATATGCAATTTTAAAAAAAAGAAGAAGAAAAAAAAAAGACTAAGCAGGGATAGCTAGTTATCTCAAAATGTCACCCTTATGTCATTTTAAAACTGCATGGCTTTTTGATGGAATTTATAAACTTTGGGTTTTAAATAGCTTTGGATTCCACTGACTTCCTTTCTATAAATAAATGAAGACGGTTTGGAAGCATATAAGGGTGACTAAACAGTGACAGGATTTTCCCTTAGGAGTGAACTATCCTGTTAATTTCCACCATAAATTATATCACTGGTTGGGAGCAAAACTAAACTTAATTCTGTTAACGGTTGTTTTAGATCATAATAGTGTAAACGGCTATATCTAACACGAGTTCAGATGTAACACCGCATTTTTACCACTTTGAATAAAGCTTCAAGGATGTCGCTATCATACATAAATCAAACATTTTTCGTGTTTTACGGACCATTTTACATATTAACATTTTATAACAGAAATTTTATTTTAAAGGAATAAAAAGATCTTTGTTTTCTAAAACGTTTGCATGTTTTCTTCCAGTCCTCAGATGAAACTGGTAAACATACTGTTGTATAAATAAGGTAATAGCGACCTCTGCTGGATACATGTGACATACCAAGTTGTTTACTCCATTGGGTTTGAATGTGAATTTTATACTAAAGCCAGGACTGGACTGTGTGGAAAGAGAACAGAATGTCCTCTTTATATGGAACAGGGCCTCCTCTCCTCCTCAGGACCAGAATATTTATGATGACCGTCAATAACAAACAAACTTGACCTAAAAAAAGCAGATACATGTAATTCTAAAGAATGCTTATTGGAAAAATAAAAGTTATCGGAAATGCAAAAACAAATACAGCAGTAATGCTGCAAAAATAACAAATATATGCACAACTTATAATGCTCATACTTTTTGACGATCTATCTATACACACACACACACACAGTGGTCCAATTGTTAAAAAAAAAAAAAAAATGGTGTGGTCAATTTCTTTTTGGGGTTGGGGGGTCCCGTAGCTAATAATACATAATGATTACAGAATTTTGTCTTTTTTTTTCTTTTCTTTTTTTTAAGGTTTTTATTTAATGAAACATTAGCCTTATATTAAATGAACGTTTTTTTCCCCTGGGGCCTGAAATGGAGAAATTTTGGTCAATATTGATAATTAAACAATATTTTGCTGAATGTGTTTTTGTGCTGACACCTTGGCTGGTTTAGGCCTGTCATGGACAATAGAGGCTGACATTTTTTCGGGAATCCTGCGGGTCACGGGAATGGGAAACAAAATAGGTGTGTTCGACTTGAAGCAGCGCTGCGCAGAATGATCAGTGTATGACATCAAAGTACTGCAAGAGCTATTCCAATGCATAGGATCCGTCTGCTCTCTTATCGCTCTCGCGGTACTTTGATGTCATCCACCGATC
>JAFVLL020043328.1:0-13275 GCA_021397915.2 Tor tambroides
AATTAAAAGACATTTCTTTTAAACGTATAGCACAGTAATGAGGCAGCAACATATGAAAGGTAAGACGAACAAGACAGGCTATTAATAATTTTTCATTGCGCAAAAGTATTATAATACGAAAGACTCCAATACAGATCGGAACCGAACAAAGAGCGTATGCGCATCTTCTGAGCAGAATGATGCGCTTGAAGCAACACGGAATCACAGCGCGCAGGCATAGGCGCTCCGCAAGAAGTTCAAAGCACAAAGTGAAGAGATAATGCGCAGTATATTAAATCTGTGCGTTAGTTTATTGACCTTTTTGTTTTAACAGTTTTAAATGTCAGTTACTGTGCTTGTGAAGAACAATAGTGCTCTCTACACCAGTGTTGTGATCTAACGGTAGAAAGTAACACGATTTATGTAGAAACAGCACAAAACTCCAGCAAGATAAAGTAATTTTATGCGAAATCATTTATCTTTATTTACAGATCAAGTATATTAGGAACATGTAATAATCTTGGAGAGAGTTTCATCGTGCAGTGCATCATGCAGTTTGAACGCTGGAAGCAGAGCAAAGAGTTATGTGAACTTGACTTATGTAAATATTCATCTGTACCTCACATTCAACTATGGAAAGGCTTCAGAACACTTGAAATGTAGTGCGCGACATTATTGTGCTTTATAATGGTTTTTTTTTTTTTTGGCTTTCGTGGGGCTTAACAAAAACAGAATAGTATACACAGAATATAGGATTTGGATCGGCCTCGTCTGACTGATACCCCGATCCGGCAAAAATGCCAGTATCGGAGCGATACCGATACTGAATATCGGATCGGCGCACCCCTAGTCAAAAGTACCGACTTCGGTACCAGTAGGTTCTGAAATTTAAAAAAATGTGATGATACCAGCATTTCCCGCAGGAATTTTGAGCGCTATTGAGTGGATCCTTAAACATGCTGATTGGCCATTGTGTTCACGCGCTCAACAGATATGACTGGGACTGGCACAGTGGTTAACCAGAAAAAAATTAAAAATGGCAATTCACGCCCAAAAGGCAAAAGGCTGCCAACTAAATCAATACTGGCTATTAACAACGTTCATTAGCAATTCTAAATTCATTAGAAATTTTCCACTCTGTGCATATGTCAGTTCACTGTAAAAAATGCTGGGATAAATACAACCCAGCGCTGGGTAAAAAATGGACCACCCCAGCAATTGGGTTGTTTTCAACCAACATTTGGGTTAAATGTTTAACCCAATCTTCTGAGTAGCAACCCAACCGCTGGGTCAAAACAACCCAATCGCTCGGTTTGTCCATATTTTACCCAGCGCTGGGTTGTGTTTAACCCAGCATTTTATAAAGTGTTGTAATGGAGCACTGCGGGATTTTCAAAGTCCTCAGATCACCGTTGTTTTCACACTGCATGACTATCTAGGGTAGCATTCAGTTGCCGCTGTGTTCACATTGCATGATGGATCGGCGACAGGAGGTTATGCACTGCATGACAATAGGAAGAATCGCGATAACTCTGTCTGCTCCGCAAACTACGTTTCATATAACTCATCCTTGAACTTCCCGCTGCCCTGTATCTTGGTCTCTCATTGGCTGTAGGTCATCGCCGATGTACTTTTCAGTCAGGACTCATTTTACACAGCAGGATTTTGAATTCTCTCAGATCGTGTCTTTGATCATTCACACTGCGTGATTGTCATTCAAGTGTCAATCATAATGGAGGGGCATGGCTACTAGGGTCAGATTTTCTCAGCAGAAACACCAGATCAAAACCTCATTCCTGTGAGATGTGGGTAGTGATATAAACGCTATCAGATCACATTCCAACAATCTTCAAA
Organism: Tor tambroides; assembly: GCA_021397915.2. Lineage (NCBI taxonomy): Eukaryota > Metazoa > Chordata > Actinopteri > Cypriniformes > Cyprinidae > Tor > Tor tambroides. The sequence continues at coordinate 1,834 of JAFVLL020043328.1, forward strand.
CAGAGCGGAGGATAGAAGAGCGATGAAGTGGGAGAGAAAGTGGAGTGTGTGTGTGTGTGTGTGGTGGGGAGTTCAGTCTTCAAAGCAAACAAAATATGTGAGCTGATTCTTCAGAAACCACATCAGATGACATGAGTGTGTGAGCGTGTATAGTACCCAGCAGTAACTGCAGGTGGACTGAGCGAGCGAGCGAGCAAGCAGGCTTGTACCGACCCACTGGGTCCAGGTGGACCATTAAAACAAGAACACACACACAGCTTGAGTAAGCGATGTTACACACACACATGGAGGAGCGGAGCGCTGCGGGCCCGCTGACGTTTCCTCCGCCTGCTTCAGATGGACATCAAACACACACATTTTGTGTTTCTGGCTCATGCACAAAAAACAAAGAATGTATACACTCTTAAAAATAAAGGTTCTTTATTGGCATCAATGGTTCCACAAAGAACCTTCACCATCCATGGAACCTTTTCATTCCACAAAAGGTTCTTTACAGTGGAAAAAGGTTCTTTAGATTATTAAAATGATCTTCAAAATGGTTCTTTTAAGAATCGTTCACTAAAAGGTTCTTTGGGGAACCAAAACTGGTTCTTCTATGGCATCGCTGTAAAACCCCCACCCCTTTTGGAACCTTTATTTTTAAGAGTGTAAGAAAGGTAGAAATGAATTTGAATGAAATGAAATAAACATGCAAGCAGAGTCTAAAATGAACACTCAACAAGTATCAAATGTAATTAAACACTGGTAAGTAAATAAAACAGCTGGATGGCTTACATCCATTAATGAGAATAATCTAACCTTTCCTGATATGAGTTACAGTAAGAGATTCAACTCAAAAACGTACCAACCAGCTACTATAAATAAACTTGTCATGATGACTTACTGGAAAACTACTGATATTGAAACACACATGTATTGTAAATAGCACTATACAGATAAACATGATCTCTTTTGAACTTTAAATCATGTTTTTTCAAGGGCATTTTTCTTTAGAACTGACATTCAGTGTTATTTATATAATATTTGTTTCATTGTGAAATAGCTTATTTTTATTTTTTAATTGAATATTATATATTATTATTACATATGATATGTGACCCTGGACCACAAAACCAGTCATAAGTTGTTGTTTTTTTTTATTTAATGAATAAAAAAGCTGATTTAAATAAGCTTTAAATTGATGTATGGTTTGTTAGGATAGGATAATATTTGGCCGAGATACAACTATTTGAAAATCTGGAATCTGAGGGTGCAAAAAAATCAAAATACTGAAAAAATCGCCTTTAAAGTTGTCCAAATGAAGTTCTTAGAAATGCATATTACGAATCAAAAATTAAGTTTTGATTTATTTACGGTAGGAAATTTACAAAATATCTTCATGGAACATGATCTTTACTTAATATCCTAATGATTTTTGGCATAAAAGAAAAATGGATAATTTTGACCCATACAATGTATTTTTGGCTATTGCTACAAATATAACAGTACTGCTTGAGACTGGTTTTGTGCTCCAGCGTCACATATTATATATGATATTGTAGTCCTTTTGTCATTTTTCTTTTTATATATTTCTATTTAGCTTTAATTAAATTGCTTTATTAAAGTTGTATTTATTTATTGTATTCGTGCCGGTGGCGACACATAAATATTTCTCATATTGTTAAACAACCAAACAAAATTGTGAGGAATTGAAATGAGTTTCTCTGGAATGTAGTTTCACCAAGACAGAAACATACTCATTTTAGATCTATATAGTATTTATTAAGTTTTCGAATTAGCTTTTATTTTTATATTTTCAAATTCCATTTGAATTTTCAGAATTTTTTTTTTTTCAGAAATAAGGTTTTTTAGTTTTTCATCTAATATTATTATTTTTTTTTCCAGCTTGATTTCAATTAACAAAGATGGTTTTAATATGTTTAAGTTTCAGTTAACTCCACCGGTAATGACACATTAAATATTCCTCATTCATCTCATACGTCATGAGTGACATAACGAGTTGTCGGTCACAACAAGATAAAAAACAACAACAACAACAACAGAATAATTCCATTGTCACAGGAACAAAAGTGCAAAACAAAGTTTCAATTCAACCGCCTTGATCTAGTGTGTCAACAAGCTCATGTCGGAAAGTCTGTTAAATGAGTTACACAACAAAAACGGCACTATTTTGTGATTGCATCACTGAAACTAAAGATCTGCCATCCTAAATAAAACATCAGATCTGTCCGGGTCAAAACAGCCACCATCAGCTTCCTGTGCAGGCAAAGGTCAAGCAGACAGGCCACATCGAGTTGGTCTGCTCTGGGTGCTTTTGTGTTCCATCACGAAGGCGAATCAGGTTTGTCCCTCTGTGATGCGGTGAGATCAAAGCATGTCTATAGGTTAACGTGCTAAAGCCAAGATGGATGTTGTTTCCGTCACTTAAAGCTTGAAAGTTTCTGACTAACTCTCAATGAGCTCATACGTCAATCATGAGCACTGGTGCTACGATGATACGTCTGCGTGCAAACCGCTTTGACGGAGACCTGAATCTCAAAAGAACATCAAAAGTGCCACTCGTTTGGTCTATCGGTTTAACCATGAAGTCTCACAAACACGCCTTTGAGATTCATTGAAGAGTACAAACGTCTTCCGGAGACAGACCGTAGGCTGCGTATCGACCAATCTCACTTCCTCCACGACCACAACATCCTGCCGAAAGTTCTGTACGTCAGGAAGCCGCGTCTGTACTATCAGCGAGAGTTTAAACTGAGAGTTTAACCCTGACTGAGGGGATCGAGTGAGGCCCAGACTGACTCATTCGTACTCAAAGCTTTTGTTTCCCAGGATTCCTGAGGGACGAGCGTCAAGACGAATGCTAATCGCCAGTTAACATCACACCACATCTTGTTCCCGTTGATATTTATGTCGTCTTTTTGAGATTAGTAAGGCGTGAATCATTTAAATGTACTCACCCTCAGGCCATCCAAGATGCAGATGAGTTTGTTTCTTCATCAGATTTGGAGAAATGTAGCATTACATCACTTGCTCAGCAATGGATGCTCTGCAGTGAATGGGTGCCGTCAGAATGAGAGTCCAAACAGCTGATAAAAAGGTCACAATGATCCACACCACTCCAGTCCATCAATTAACATCTTGTGAAGTGAAAAACTGTGTGTTTGAAAGAAACAAATCCATCATTAAGACGTTTTTAATTTCACTTCTGGCCAAAATACCAATTCATAATCCACGATAACGCTGTGAAAAAGTCCATCTCCTGTTGTCTCTCACATCAAAATCCAGCCACAAATTATTTAGAGTGTTTTGTCTTGTAAACTCTGCTTGATATGTGTATATTTCTCTCCTGATTCAGATTAGATCACTATTTCCCTGGAGAAAGCAATATAATGGACTTGCATTTTAGCTGGAAGTGACTGTTTTAATGACGTTAACTGATGGACTGGAGTGGTGTGGTTTACTTGTGGATTGTTGTGATGTTTTTATCAGCTGTTTGGACTCTCATTCTGACGGCACCCATTCACTGCAGAGCATCCATTGGTGAGCAAGTGATGTAATGCTACATTTCTCCAAATACGATGAAGAAACAAACTCATCTTGAATGGCGTGACGGTGAGCAAATTTTCAGCAAATGTTCTTTTTTTGGGTGAACTCTTTCTTTAAAATGTTAAAGTCATCAGGTCTGAACCTCCAACATCCCTGAGAATGTTAACAAATATCTGAAGACGTGATGAATTTAACATTCAAAAGATCAGAGGACCAGACAGATGTAGGGGAAAAGAGAACGAGGTGAACAGACAGAGAGTTGACTAATTACAAGTGCTTGTTAAGACTCATTACAGTTGTGTTATGGTTAGTTAGTTGCTCTTTATAGTACCTACAGTTCTGCTGCTCTTTAATGAGACAAGCTTGTAAAGTCTGAGTTCAGAACGAAACACTAGTCTACTGAAAACTGCACACTACTGCCTACGATTAAAAACATTTCAATCAGTAGTCAATGAGTTTCAATTAAATTGAATGAAAGGAAGTGGAATATACAAGTGTGTTCAAAAAACTTTGATTGGAGCAAGATGGTGGTGTACTTTCTCTACAATAAAGATTTGTAACTCTACTTATACAAAACTATAAACAAAGAATGCGCCTTTTTGCCTTGTTTACATGGTTATTCGATTCACGGGGGTGATGGAAAATATTCCTGTATTTTGTACATGCAACTTAACTAGTTAGATTGTATATTAAAAATGTTTTCATTATTTTTAACAAATATACAGTGATTACAGACACTGCACTCGAATTATGACTTTGTGGTGGAGTTCATGCGCATTAGATACGATCTTTCTGATATGACTTTAATGCACCATAACTCAAAATAATTTAACACAGCTGCAGTGCATTCTGGGAAATCAAGTGTTCTTCCATGCTGATTCAAAAACATTTAATGTTTTATTTTATTTATATATGTGACCATGGACCACAAAACCAGTCATAAGTGTCAATTTTTCAAAATTGAGAATCATACATCATCTGAAAGCTGAATAAATAATCTTTCCACTGATGTATGGTTTGTTAGGATAGGACGATATTTGGCTGAGATACAACTATTTGAAAATCTGGAATCCGAGGGTGCAAAAAACTGAAAATACTGAGAAAATCACCTTTAAAGTTGTCCAAATGAAGTTCTTAGCAATGCATATTACTAATCAAAAATGAAGTTTTGATATATTTACAGTAGGAAATTTACAGAATATCTTCATGGAACATGATCTTTACTTAATATCCTAATGATTTTTGGCATAAAAGAAAAATCAATAATTTTGACCCATACAATGTATTTTTGGATATTGCAACAAATATACCCCAGCGACTTAAGACTGGTTTTGTGGTCCAGGGTCACATATAGGTGACATCTCAAACACCGAAATCAAATTGAAATCTTCATCCTGTTTGCAATCTCAATTCAAATTCAATTTAAATACAGAAATTAAACTGGAAATGAATTCTGAATGCCACACAGCCCTGATGACCTCATTTAATATCGTTCATAATCTAGTTGTGAATTCGGTTATTTTGCATTTTCGGTCTAGTCTTGGTTAAAAATTCAGGCAATCTGAGCCAAAAGCAGGATGAGCACTTTGCATTATGGGATACAGTGTGTGTGTTCTAGCACACGTTTCTGAATTCACACATCATCATCATTCTTATCAAGAATTCAAACCTTATTCCAGAGATTCTCTATGACATCAGACTTTCACACTGTAACCGGGACATTTGTTTGTGGTGCTTTTACACAATGTACTTTCCCAAAACCATCATTCTGTCTTCACTAGAGCTGAAGGGAGGTGACTCGGCATGTTTGATAAAGATGACTAGTCTTTGGCCAGATAACCCACTAACACACTTAATCAAACAGAGGCGATGGGTGGCAATGCCTGAATTTAACCGTTTGTTCTGTTCAGACCTGAGCTCCGGTCGCACTGTTTCTCAGGGCGTTGCTTAAAAAACGTTCATGTCCCGCAGCTCCTCGACGCCTGATACTAACCAACAGTCACACCTTCATCCAGAAGATCAGAGAGGGAGCGTCGATCTCAGACTGAAATGAGTCTTCACTTCTCATATTAGTCATGAGCTGCAGAACAACACAAAGAAAGAGCAACTTCTAAAATTACCTGTAGTCAGTGGTGAACGAAGTACACGAATCAAGTACTTGAGTGAAAGTACAGACATCCTAATAAAATATTACTCCAGTAAAAGTATTAACTACTCCTTTTCAATTTTCCTCCAGTAAAAGTACAAAGGTATTTGATTTTTAATGTACTTAAGTATTACAAGTAAAAAGTACTGATGGATAAATGTTTATTTTGTAATTTTAAGTTGTTTGCTTTTATATTCAATAATTTTATATATTTTATTTAATCCTACTGCTCAAAATATCTGGGGGGAGGGGGGCTTGTCCTACATCAAAACATTACATTAAAATATACTTCATGATACTTCATGTGTGCCAGCAAGTGCAAACATACACACATACATTATATACACACATACTGTACATATACTGACCAAAATTATAAACGCAACACTTTTGTTTTTGCCCCCATTTTTCATGAGCTGAACTCAAAGATCTAAGACTTTTTCTATGTACACAAAAGGCCTATTTCTCTCAAATATTGATCACAAATCTGTCTAAATCTGTGTTAGTGAGCACTTCTCCTTTGCCGAGATAATCCATCCACCTCACAGGTGTGGCATATCAAGATGCTGATTAGACAGCATGATTATTGCACAGGTGTGCCTTAGGCTGGCCACAATAAAAGGCCACTCTAAAATGTGTAGTTTTATCACACAGCACAACGCCACAGATGTCGCCAGTTTTGAGGGAGTGTGCAATTGGCATGCTGAATGCAGGAATGTCCACCAGAGCCGTTGCCCATGAATTGAATGTTCGTTTCTCTACCATAAGCCATCTCCAAAGGCGTTTCAGAGAATTTGTCAGTACATTCAACCGGCCTCACAACCACAGACCACGTGTAACCACACCAGCCCAGGACCTCCACATCCAGCATCTTCACCTCGAAGATTGTCTGAGACCAGCCACCCGGACAGCTGCTGCAACAATCGGTTTGCATAACCAAAGAATTTCTGCACAAACTTTCAGAAACCATCTGAGGGAAGCTCATCTGCATGCTCGTCGTCCTCATCGGGGTCTTGACCTGACTGCAGTTCATCGTTGTAACCGACTTGAGTGGGCAAATGCTCACATTCGATGGCGTCTGGCACTTTGGAGAGGTGTTCTCTTCTCAGATGAATCCCGGTTTTCACTCTACAGGGCAGATGGCAGACAGCGTGTATGGCATTGTGTGGGTGAGCGGTTTGCTGATGTCAACATTGTGGATTGAGTGGCCCATGGTGGCGGTGGGATTATGGTGTATGTTATGGACAACAAACACGGGTGCATTTTATTGATGGCATTTTGAATGCACAGAGATACCGTGATGAGATCCTGAGGCTCATTGTTGTGCCATTCATCCACGACCATCACCTCATGTTGCAGAATGATAATGCAAAGCCCCATGTGGCAAAGGATCTGTACACAATTGCCCGGGATGCTCTGGATCGGCGTATACGACAGCATGTTCCAGTTCCTGCCAATATCCAGCAACTTCGCACAGCCATTGAAGAGGAGTGGACCAACATTCCACAGGCCACAATCAACAACCTGATCAACTCTATGCGAAGGAGATATTGTTGCACTGCGTGAGGCAAATGGTGGTCACTCCAGATACTGCCAGATACCCCCCCCCCCAATACAGTAAAACTGCACATTTTAGAGTGGCCTTTTATTGTGGCCAGCCTAAGGCACACCTGTGCAATAATCATGCTGTCTAATCAGCATCTTGATATGCCACACCTGTGAGGTGGATGGATTATCTCGGCAAAGGAGAAGTGCTCACTAACACAGATTTAGACAGATTTGTGAACAATATTTGAGAGAAATAGGCCTTTTGTGTAGATAAAAAAAGTCTTAGATCTTTGAGTTCAGCTCATGAAAAATGGGGGCAAAAGCAAAAGTGTTGCGTTTATAATTTTGGGGAGTGTATGTATATATATATATATATATATATACAGTGTGTTGACAAACGATCACGTAATAAAAGCAGTTATTCACAATTGTGTTGCGACATTACTGTCGGATACAATATAGTTGGCACAGCTAATCAGACAGCTATGTAGAATCTGTGGGCGGGGCTAAACAGACAGTGATGTAGAATTGGTGGGCGGGGCTAAACAGGCAGTGATGTAGAATTGGGGGGGAGGGGGGCTAATCTGGCAGTTATGCAGAATCAGTGGGTGGGGCTAAACAGGCAGTGATGTAGAATCAGTGGGTGGGGCTAAACAGGCAGTGATGTAGAATCGGGGGGGGGGGCTAATCAGGCAGCGATGTAGAATCTGTGGGCGGGGCTAAACAGGCAGTGATGTAGAAGCAGGCTTTGATCTTCTTCTGTGGAGGCGGTGCTTATCCACACTATTACATCATAGAGTAGAACATTCCACAAACTGTCGTTTTGATAGACTGCCTTCAGTATAAGCTGATAACGACAAAGTTTTAAGTTCTGAAGCTTACAGGATGTTTTTATAGTGCAATGGCCTCTTATATGTGAAACGATCAAGGGAATTTTGATTTTGGAGTGTAGTAAAGTAAAACTTTCTTTAAAAAACTGATAAAGTACAGATATTTAAAAAATGTACTTACAATAACAAAGTAAAAATGTCCACCACTGCTTGTGAAATTGTTTAAAAAGACAAAGTTTGTGCATGTTTAGATGTTCAGGACTGACTCACTCTGGTGCATTTGTATAGTGTTGGCTACATTCTGACCTGCCATCAAGTACAATTATGAAGAATGCTTAGGGATTTTCTACAGCCCAACCAGTTCTTTTATTTAACCAGAAAAATGGCCTTATTCTTCAATTATAAAAGCATTCCAGAGAGACTGGTGCATTGTGGGTGTCCATTACGGCCCAGCAGGCATCAGTGGGCGGCCGTCTTTGTAGGTCTCTAGATTAAGGGTGCGGTTGGATGATGGATTCAGAGTCAGCGCTTGGGAACTGGACGGCTGCCCGCCAAGAGAGTCAATGGCTGAATGCTCTTCTCAAGAACATGTGCTGATTTGGACACCGTTTCGGGGAAAAGTGTCTGTGAAATAAATAAATGTGCGTGTTAGATGCAAACAAGTCATGAGTAATGCCAGTGCATGTTTTTTTTTTAATACACGTTAACATTATACATGTACGTTCTCTCAAATTCAGATATTGAACAGTATGCAATCATGCATACAAAAAATAAAACCGAAAAAAGAACATAAAACAGAGACAAACAAGCACAAAAATAAATACATAAACAGCGCTGGGGGGAGGGGGGCACAAACTTTTAAAGTCTTAATAGATGTAGACTTACATTCATGAGTGGGAAATTTTGTCAAAAATAAAAGTAAATTCATTAAATAAAAACACTTTTCCTCCTCTTTAGAATATGTAAGCTGATCTGCAGTTGCTAGGGTGTTCTGGATAGTCGCTAAACGGTTGCTAAGGTGTTTCAGTTCACATTAAAGAACACAGACGCAGCCAGATCATTTCCATAACAACCAGCGCAATCTACCAAGAGCAGAGCAAATTACCGCCTGCTTTAAGACATTTCTTTGGGTTTTAAATAATGGCGCAAATACTAGCAATTTGACGAGCGCAAACGTCAGTAAATCGCATTGGGTGATTCATTTGAATACTCTCCTACCAGAACATTTGTGTCTGAAAGGGAAACTCCTACAAATGCATATTCAAAAATAACTGTGTCCACGCCTTTTCAGCGTTAATTCGTCACTGCGCGTCATTAGTAAATCCCGACAGTACTATTTTAATGCCAAAAGACGATTTGCGATGGTGCAAACTGTTAGTAAAACTGGCCCTATGGGTGGCTGCTAGGCGGTTGCTGAAGTGTCAAATAGGGGTGTGCGATATATATCGTCTGCGATAATATCGTAATTGTTGTTTTAATGATGTGCGATTTGACATTATCGAGGAGCAAAACCCAAACAAAACACTCCTACAGAGTGCGCGCATACATTACATGATGAAGTCTAGTAGGTTAGACTAGTGCTTGTGTGCATTTTGAGTTCACTGCATGAATCAGTCTATTAAAATGCATTTCGAATGATCACTACATTCAAGATATGGGGGCATAAAATGTATATATTTATATAATTTCATGTAGTTAATCAATATCACACGAAGCGTGCCAGTTTTTCACCTCCAAAAATCAGCATGATAACAAATGTGATACTGAGTTCATAAAACAGTTCAATAAACAAAAAGTTAATATTAAGAGACTTACCTTGCCTGTTTTTGATCTATTTCACCAACAGAAAGTTGCGTCTTTGAGCAACATGATGGCCTTTCGTTCCTGAATGAATCAACCGTTTAAATGATTCGGCTCAATCGCAATGACTCACTTATTAACAGTGACTTGCTGCCACCTACGTGCGGTTTTAATTTCACATTTAAAATATATTTTCTTTTTTTAAAATAATTTCAAATATCAGACGTTTTATGTTTAAAATATCAAAATATTATTTATGCATTATGCAGGTTAAATGCATTCATGTCCTTCTGATCTGTATTAAACAGTGTGTAAATACATCTAAATGCCCCTTCAGATGCAGCTTCTGTGTTTCCTCTGCATTGCAAAGATGAATTTTGTTGACACTGATTTCATTTGCCTGGTAACAGCCCAAAAATGTCTTATTATGCTAATTGATTGATTAAAGGTAAGAATTTGACTCAAAAGATGATGCACACTTGTAGAAAAAAAAATGGCTTTATAAAGGTAAAAATGCCCATAAAATGTAAAAATCTATATAAACTTATTGGAAAAGATTAATTTCTAACACTGCTGTGAACTGACCACCACACAGAATATGAAGAATATAAAAACCTTTAGGAGTCAGCTGTCTTTAATGTACCAGCGCAACGCACAACAAATATCGTCTAATTATCGTTATTGATCAATTTTTTGTTATCAATATCGCACACCCCTAGTGTCAAAGTGTTTTTTTGTTTTTTTTTTAGAATGTCGCTATGCAGTTTCTTTAACATTTTGGGCAGTCACTGTGCGGTTACTAAGGTGTTTCAGTGGTTTTTTAGCTCATTGCTATGCAGTTGCTTGAATGTTTTGTGAGGTTGCTAGGCGGTTGCTATGGTGTTAAAGTGTTTTTTTTTTTTAGAATTTTGCTATGCAGTTGCTGGGTGGTCGCTAGGTGGTAGCTGACATGTCCAAAATGTTTTAGCATGTTGCTATGCAGTTGCTAGGACATTTTAATTGGTTTCTAGATGGTTTCTAAAGTGTTGAAGTGTTTTTCTGAAATGCTACTATGCAGTTGCCAGGTAGTTGGCAAGGTGTTGGAGTGGTTTTAACATGCGGTTGTGCAGTTACTAGAGTGTTTTGAGTGGTCGCTATGGTGTTTAACTGTTGGTACGCAGTTGCTAGGGCAGTCTGGGTGGCCACTGGGTGGTTGCTAAGGTGTCCAAGTGTTTTTTCTGGTTGGCTGCTACACACAAGTGTCCAGGTGAAAAAGTCTGATCACTTGGTACTTTTGAAAGTTCCAGTCATTAATGAAAGCAGCTTACATGAATGACTGTACAAACTCACAGTGTGTGTGTGTGTGTGTGTGTCAGATTAGATCAAAAGCAACTGAAAGAAGCAGTTTGAGTACACTGGAATCGTAATCAGAGCGGTGTGATCTCACCCATATGTGTTCATTTGTGCACATACACTTCTCTATGTCTGGATACACACTGAAATACACTGCTCAAAAAAATTAAAGGAACACTTTTTAAATCAGAATATAGCATCAAGTCAATTAAAATTCTGGGATATTGATCTGGTCAGTTA
>JAFVLL020043330.1:0-38824 GCA_021397915.2 Tor tambroides
TTGTGGCCAGCCTAAGGCACACCTGTGCAATAATCATGCTGTCTAATCAGCATCTTGATATGCCACACCTATGAGGTGGATGGATTATCTTGGCAAAGGAGAAGTGCTCACTAACACAGATTTAGACAGATTTGTGAACAATATTTGAGAGAAATAGGCCTTTTGTGTACAAAGAAAAAGTCTTAGATCTTTGAGTTCAGCTCATGAAAAATGGGGGCAAAAACAAAAGTGTTGCGTTTATAATTTTGTTCAGTGTATATATATGTGTGTGTGTGTGTATACACTATATGAACAGTTCAGATGCAAAAGCCTGTAAGTGCCCTTTGAAATTTTCCTCTAAAATGAGCATTTTTATCAGGCTCCTGTGTGTAGGTTCAGTAATTTCACTTTAATGGCAATGAATAGTTTCTTTTCATTTCATTTCTGTATTCATTTCTTACAATACCATGTGGAGAGAGGGGTTATTAATTAAAATGAATAATCTAAAAAGAGCAAGACTTTATAATTGGGGAATAAGCATTTAAAAAAAAACAGATCAATAACGGTAAAAGTAGGGTCCAAAACATTTGACATTTTTACTATCAATAATGGAGTTCCTCAAGGAAGTGTAGTCAGTCCTATTTTATTCAGTATATGATTAATGATATGTTTAGGGATTCAATCAATCCTGAAGGATCTAAGAATCCTCAAATGCCAACTGTGTGTGTGTTTTGCTTCAAGAGACCAACCATATATTTGTGTTGTGTTTTACTTTCTTTCTTTAATATTCATTCATTCATTCATTCATTTATAATAATTTATCCCTAAATCTTTTTATTGTTCCATTTAATACTCATTTACAATAATCCTTTAAAACCATTTATATACTTCATATACTCTTTTCATTGATTTATTCATTAATTAGCCTAGCCATTTATATTATACATAGTATTTTTATATTATTTTTTCATTGTGTTTATTTTTTTGATGTGTGATTTCAAAGTATTTTTGTCTTTTTTAATAAACCACAAATAGAAAAGGTCGTAGCGCCAAACACTCATCCAAAACTCCAGTATAGGCAAATAACATAAGGTGCGTAGATCCAAAAAAATGTAGTAGCATTTTTTGCTACTACATTTTTTTAAGGTAAAAAAAATTTAGTTGAAAGTTAGTCAACTAAATTTGTTCATTTAAATGTAGCTAAAATAAATTGATTGCAACCACTTATCTTAAAAAAATTTAGTAAATTCAATTAATCTTTTTTTTTGTCAGTGAAATAAGTGGGAATATTTATGGAAATTCAAGGTTTATGGATTGTTGTTATAAAGCAATTTGGTGTAATAACACTTGTTGGATTTGTGCTAGTCAGACAAAGTTTGAGCATTGAAACATATGCAACTAAAACTATTCAATAAACTGCTCCTTTATCCTTGGCCCTTGTGCCTCTGTGCGGCGTAGCGTCCCAATGACCGCAGATGTGTGCCAATTTTTGGTTGTCCTGTGAAGAGCCCGCCAGCAGAGCGCGCAATACCGTCTGCAGAGCATCAACATCGCTGTGGTGGAGGTCAGAGAGGAAGTGTGGTGTGTGGTGCTGATGCTGAGATCCAGACGGACGGGGAGCAAAGCAGGGAGCATCCAGCATCCTTAGCAATGGTGGAGAGAGGTCTAAAGGAAATCCTGACGCGGGAAAAGAGGTTATGAGCCTCCACACATAAGAAAATGAGCAGGTAATAAGCGATTTATATTTCCATTTCACTATGACTCAGTATGGCTGGTCCTGAGATGCCAGGCCATAGGAGTCATGTAGGAGAACCGCTATCGTTCTAAAACATCCTCCTCCGTAGGAATGCAAATTAAGCCAACTGCATCCGGAATGTCTACAAATAGATTTTTTTTTTGGTGATTGAAAAACATATCATACGCGTTTGCTGAAATAACACTTGCCTCTTGAACCCCTGGTGTTGTTTGTTGGCTTCAATTTTGAGATTTGTAGTTTTATTTGGATGCGCTTTTGTGTTGGAATCGGTATCTTTACTTTGGCCTAATGAACTTTTTAGGGTTTTGTAATCTTAGAGACTTTTATCTCAATTTGATGTGTTGACTAGTTTATGTAACTATACAAAATGCACACTGACAACGGGTGTAGCCAGAAGGCGAAATAACAAATCCTACTACGCCGAAGGCATAGCTTATGAATAATAATTAGGACAGTCTGACGTTGCTTTCTAACTTTACTGAAACGTAATTAATATTCATAAGCTAAGCGTTCGATTCGTTAGTTGACTAGCGCAGCTCCTGTCTATCAGCCAATCACGTAGCTGTACTAGACAAACGTCACTCAACGTAATGAATATTCATCTAGCAAGCGCCCTCTACAGATTGTAAAGAGTCACTGCATGGGTGTTTGACGCGCTGCAGTGCGGACCAGCGCAAAGGATGCGCGACCGGACAGTTGTGTTCAGTGAGAGCCGTGTCATTTATTTATCAGAATATATCGGCTGTGTCGAATATCTGGGTAGAATAGTATTGATGTATATACTCTTTGAATTCTCTGTGGTGTAGGCTGTTTTGAACAATGATGCCAATAGAGCTCGTTTATACGGCGAATTAGAGGACGTCACGTGCCAGATTTGTGTTTTTGCTTTAACCTTGGACCTTTGTGTCATTAATATATGCACGGTTTTTATATTATGGGAATGTTGTTTACGATTAGATAACCAAGTGCGCTTGGTCAGTGGGTGTTTTTGTGGTAGTCCACTGGCTTGCAGTGCATTAGCAGCGTGCTTGAGATACATATAAATGTTTTAATTTAAGATATTGTCTCGCGATTTTTTTAAGAATTATTTTAGCATCCGTGAACAGATTTTTTGTTTGGTAGAGATATCAGTAACAAAATGCAAAAATCAGGCGGTTTATGCTATTAAAAAACGGTCCCAGCTGATCGTTTGTGTCACTGTGAGGTCCCAAATGAAGATTTCAAAACGACGGAAAGGACTGACTTTGCGTAGTCTGTGTGCCAGGTAGGGTGAGAGCATTCAGATGTATTTTAAAATAGGGAATTGCCTTTTTTTTCTTTTTTACTAAAGCATGTAAAATAATTTGGAGTAAGGATTGCAATGAAATGTTAGTCTTATGTAAGCCATAAATTGTTATACAGTGCTCTTTATAAGATATTGTGTACATTTCCTACAAACTTTACTCCAACTCTGTGGCATAAGAGAGAATGGGTTAAGATGTGTCATCCTCACAATTTTTGCATCCAAATATTTTGAAAGGGTCTTCCTGAGATTGAGAGAAATGTGAATTTTAAGGTTTTCAAAAGTGAGTTTTTGCATGCTTGTGATTTTTTTTAGGCGTTTAAGTATCTAAAAAGATTTGAAAAGGTAATTTTGAAGGTATAATAATAATAATAATAATAATACTAACAATATAAAACTGAAAATATTGTCACTGCACTAAAATATTCAGAACCTTCATTTTAAACCTTTCTTTAAGAAAATGAATAATGTGGCAGAAAGTGTTTGGAAGGGAAATTACTTTATTATTGTTTTATTTTAAATACATGACTTGGACCTTTTTGTGAATTCATAATATTTCTGTGGCCCTGCTCCACAGCTTATTCAGAAAACTGTGGCACAGCTTACCCCCACTTTCCCTTATGCTAATGAACACAACATTTATGCATTTATGAAAGCATTATATGTATTTAGTGTCTGTCTTTGTCACTGGCCCATATGTGTCCAAGTGTGCTGTAATTTGTGTATGTATCTGTGTCCATTTCACTGTGTTGCACATGAGTATGTTTTGTGTTTTCTTCAGTTCACAGGGCTTACGTAACGGCGAAGTCTTTTCGTAATGTCAAGTCAAAGACACATTTTTTCCTTTTGCGCATCAGCTTATGATTCAATAATGCATGTATCACCTTTCTCTGGGACATTGAGTGCAAACTGACCTTTGTGACATTCATCCTTAAGGATTGAATTTCTGTCTGACCCATGCTTGCCTTAAGATGGATGGTGAGTGTCATAATAGTCAAAAGAGGATCTGCTGATGGTTTGAGATCGTGTCATCGGCCACGACTGATTGATATGCCGAATCCTTGATAACTAGCGCAGAGAAGGAAAACAAAACAGCCGTAACGTCATATCAAGCGCTGCATCAGCTCAAAGTGCTCAAAACCAATTGCTTGTTAAGTATAATCCATCTCTTCTCTTGTTTTTCTGGCTTGTAGGCTGGCAAAGGAGGGTTTTGGCGTCGACTAAATTGGTCAATTGCAAGATATTTGTCAGAGACGTAAGGTTTTTGAAGAGATTTGTGAAAATGGTGAGAGAGTTACACCGTCCTTCATAGTTCCCCCCCTCTCCCTTCCTGGAAATGTGGCTGCACTTCACTTTTCAGAGTTTGATCACAAAATGGCTGTTGACGCTTCCCTTCCCTGGGATTCAGAGGAATTTCAATTATTATTCTTTGTTAATTAAGGTGACCTGAATGAAACCCCCTCTGCTTTTCGCTCACCGTAACCTCACATCCCATGGGTCCCCTGGAACGAAACTGAGAAAAAAAGCTCCCATGTAGATTAGTGGGAATACAAGCCGTGCGATTGAATGCTTTAGCTGTTTCGCCAGCATTACGGCCTGTCTCGGACAACACCCGTAAGACTGTTCGGAACCTGCTTGTTAGATAGTCGCTCATAAGGGAGAGGGTAGATGGCAGCTAATGTAGAAACTATCAGGGATATCTGTCTGTCCTTTGGCCTAAAGTGGATTCTATTTAATATGGGAATGAAGCAATGGCATTTCCACACATTGACAGACCTTTTACACTTTTGGTTACAAAGTTGTTTCTCATGCAGTAAAATTTCCAAATATGGTCACAATAGCGTACAGAAGTCTAGTTACGGAAGTAAAAATCCCATTCATTTTCTCCATATGAACTTGAAAACTTTTAGATTGACCTACTGTGAGCTACGAGATTTATAATCAATGGAATACCTTTGCTAAAGCCATCAGCCCACATTATTTCAACTTATTTTTTAAATAATTGTGCATAACAGCAAAATTCCTGGTGAAAAGCTACATTACCCATGATTCTGCATAGAAATATCCACCATTCGGAGAATGCAAATCACTCAGATCACTCCAAAAGAGGTCTCTCTATGTTTTCAAACCATTTACATGTATAGTTTTGGAAGTAAAATTTAATAAGTTTAATTTAGTGTATTTTTCACGGTAAAGTTCTGGCACAATGACAAGCACAGATGCGAAATTGTAATTGCAATAAATTTAAAATATGTTGTTTCTTTAAAAGAATAGTTTTATATTTATATAATAGTTTTATATAATTCATTCGCAATGCTTCATGGAATTGTAGTTCTTTCCCCCATTGAAGCCATTAAGGACAATCTTTTTTATCCAATGTTGTAATTCACCTCGTAGCTGGTTGGTATGGTTCAGCGACTTTTTAAAATCCCCATGGGAAAAAATGAAAGGAAAAAATACTTCCGGAACCAAGGTTGTAGAAACTTGTTGAGCTCTGTTGACGATTGACGATTGGCTGTAAATGAAAAGATGGGAAAGTGAGGCATGAGATATAATTGACAAAGACAAGTTAAATAGCTTCATTATTCTATAATGGTTATATTCACAACAGTATACTGCAGCTACAGTAAAGAGCCCATTGATAACTGGCCATGGTGTGGAAATGCTGGCTTAATGAACTTCAGTTGTATCTCAGTGTTCAGAAACCAACACATAGTGATTAAACTCTTCACTGCTCACATTCTTTTGCCAACTCATGTGAATTCAGACCAAACAAGCTTTCAGTCTTTTTTTTATATATATATATATATATATATATATATATATATATATATATTCGTAAACTGCATCATTCATCCCTGCCACTGCCTGTATAACATTCAGACTTTCATCTTCCAGTTGTTTTCCACAAATCTCCTTGTTTGCCTGTATCAAGGGTACATCAGTGCAGGTGTCAGGAATTTGGCACATGAGTTGGCAATACTCCGCTCTGTCACTTTTCTTGGCTGAACTTTGTCTACCTTATGTCATAGTGCAGTTTGTTCCTAGATTGTCCGTAGAGCACTTCTCTAAGATGCTGCACTAGAGACTGCAGTTCTTGATGGATGCTGGGCTGGGCATGAGTTAGCGATTGAGCTACTGAATCTGAGCCGACCTGGGCCCTGCATGTTTAACCAACAAAACAATAGTGCTGCATGCCAAATAGCATGTTATTGGGTTCTAATATGCATCTTTCGTAACCTTAGTTTAATAGAAGGTGACTCCAGAACTGAAACGTGGAGTAAGGTTTTTATGCTCTAACTTCATTTGTGATGAAGGCTGATGTTTAATTTAGAAGTGGGACAATTTAACTTTTTAAGAAGGTTTAAGTCTATATCATCATCATAATATTGTCAAACATCTGGTTTTAGAATTATGTTATGTTTTTAATGACAAATACTGATGATATTTATGTGTTTAACAGTTTTTTTTATTATATGTTCTATTTGTACTAAATTGTGTTTAATAATAATAGTAAAATGTCATATTATTTATACATTACATACATTTAGTTATTTAGCAGACGCTTTTATCCAAAGCGACTTACAAAAGAGGACAATAGAAGCAATCAAAATCAACAAAAGAGCAACAACAATTATTTATGCAATAAACACATTAAAATAAAGTGATTAATAATGAAACAAACTGATTATCATTCTATTTCTATTTGCACTGGCAGTTATTAGCTGGTGTTAGCTGATATTGGATATTTACAGTCATTGTACATGATTGTTTCCCTCTATTTTAACATTAAAATGAACTTTACTGTCATCTAACACTCAGAGTCAACCTAGAATTCACTGGTTAAAATTGACTTTTAATTTTTAGTGTTTTGTTTTCAATTTATTTAGATAAAATAATACAGAATTTTAATCAACAGCTTATCCATATCAGACAGTATTTTAATATCAATGTGTTCCTTTTTGGTCTAGCATGGAATTTGAGTACCATTGCTGTAGGGAAATAAGCTAAATGTGTTCATTTCAATAAATGTTAATGGTATGGTTGTTAATAAATATTTTAGGTACTTTGATAATGGCTTCTCTTTAACTCCTGTCAGAAATGGCCAGCACACTTAATGGAACTGTTTTAGTATCCCCTGTTTGAACGCTTCATAAGCTCCAGTACTTGGCATCTATACAGTAGCATGTGGTATTAGAAATATCCTCACAGTTTGTTTATGTGGTCTAGTGTGGTGTCATTATTATTTCAGCCACATGTTTTCTAGACTTTTCTCCTCTGTGGCTATTTTATTTGCGCAGGTATTTGGGTCAAAAAGTATGTGGGTCAATGGATGTGCCTAGTAGACTTTTTTCTTTGTCTGCTAACAGCATAGTAACATTATAATGCTCAGAGTACACTTTAATGTCAGCATTTCGCTTCTTGAATATATATCAGTAAATAACTGCAGGAGTAAATTGGCTTTCTTATATCATAACTACTTTTTTAAATCAGACATTCCAAAGATAACCGCCTTCTTTGGAATGTTAGCGTTTGTTGAAGTTTGACTGGCCACTGCATGTAGAAGCCAGCTCAACTGACCAATAGCATGATAGCGATGGCGATGAATCTGTAATTTAACACTTGTTGGTGGCTTTTCACAGATAAATGGATCATTTAAGTTGGGGGCTGCCAGAGTGCTCTCAGGGTTGCAGTGCCTAGCGCCAGCTCTGCAGGACAACGCCAACATGAACGGCACTGCAGAGCAGCAGGACATTCTGCCCCCTAACTGCATGGTCAAAGAACGATGGAAAGTGGTAGGTATTCAAAGATCTGTACATGACACTTGCACACACAGGGACACAGTGGTAATGCACCAAGATAAATATAACACTATAAAACATCCTGTTTGCTTTTCTGATTAGTGACCTGAAAGTAGCACAGAATCCTTAATAGTGCTTATTCATTGTCTTTTGTAATATTACTTTGTATTATTATTTATTTATTACAAAAAAGTTTCTGAAAATTTTGAATTCGATATTTCAGTTTTTTTTCTGAGGTTTGGAGTGTAAAAAAACATAATGAAAATAAAAACAATAATTATTAAAATAATTAAATAATAATTATTAAAATTAACTTTAAACAGTGAATTAGTATTACTACAATACCATTCAAAAGACTGGGGTAAGAAACTTTTTTTTATTTTTTAAGAAATTAATGCTTTTATTCATCAAGGATGTATTAAATTGATCAAAAGTAACAGTAAAGCCTTTTACATTGATGCAAAAAATACCGTTCCAAATAAATGCTGTTCTATTTGCCAAAGAATTCTGGAAAAAAAATGCATCATGGTTTTCACAAAAATATTAAGCAGAGTAACTGTTTTCAGCATTGATGATACTAAAAAATGTTTCTTGAGCAGCAAATCAGCATATTAGAATGATTTCTGAAGTATCATGTGACACCGAAGACTGCTAAATTCAGCTTTGCCATCACAGGAATAAATTACATTTTGAAATATTAAATTATATATTATTTGTAAATGTAATTTATATAATTAATTTATATATACAGTATATTAATTAATATGCAATATTGCAGATTTTCAGTAAATTTATGGGTATGTGGGTACATACTCTGTCAGGTTTAGCCTCATATCTTTTCTCCTGTTCTGAGAAGATTATGTAACAGTAAACTAATTGGTCTTTTGACCCCGTTCACTGGGACTGTCTTGTCAAAAGACATTACAAAGAGATAAAATTCCCACGAAAATTCCAAGTACAAAGGAAAAGAGAATTTTTTTACATGACTGCTCAATTCCAGTCAGAGTAAATGGGCTCTTGACATCGCGAGAACTAGACATGAGAGTGACATTACTGATTGTCAAGGATTATTTATGAGTTATTATTAAATCAGAAGACTTCTGCTTTGCTTTCTCTGTTGTCCTTTGGAAATGTATTAGTCTGTAGTGTGAAATTTGTGACACATTTATGCAAAGCTGACTAATGTTTGGCTGCAGTGGGACTGCTGCACTATTACGTCTCCCTGATCAATAGATGTGCCCTCTAGATTGGTAATCAATAAAACAAGGATTATTCACATATACAAGATCATGCACATGTAGATGGGTTATGTTACAGTATTATTTGTTGAGTTTGTTGTTTGAAATGAATATCTCAGGAGAGTGAAATAAAGGTATTATTGAGACACTTGAAATGCAGATATTATGAAGTGCTTTTTGATGTTTCCCAAATGCTTCGTCTGAAAAACGCTTTGAAAAGCTGTATGCATTTTTATGAGATTGTCAAACATTGACAGCTCTTACATTGGGAGGAAAACAATTGTTTCTCTCACTTCAGGTTTCATACTTGAAATCAATAGCAAATTAAACCCAAAAAAATCAGATAATATCCTGTTGTGTTCTTTTTTGATGTCCAGCTGAAGAAGATAGGAGGAGGGGGGTTCGGGGAAATCTACGAGGCGTTGGACCTGCTGACTCGGGAGAATGTAGCGTTAAAAGTGGAGTCAGCTCAACAGCCCAAACAAGTCCTGAAGATGGAGGTGGCAGTTCTGAAGAAACTGCAGGGTAAGGCATGGTCATCATTAGGTTTTGTACAGTATCAACGTCACTTTGACATTGACAAGACATCACGTTGACTGAAGACGAATTCCCCATGGAAATACTGTACACAGGGTCATTTGTGTTCAAAGTACCTATTGAACTCTTAAAAACTGTTTTTTATTGTAAGTTAAAGGAGTGTTTCTATTAGTGCTGTCAAACGATTAATCGCATCCAAAATAAAAGTTTTTGTTTACATAATATATGTATGTGTACTGTGTATATTTATTATGTATATATAAATACAAACACATGCATGTATATATTTAAGAAAAATATGTTATGTTTATGTATTAAATATATTTATATGTAATATTAAATGTAAGTATATAAATATATAAATGTATATACCTGTATGTGTGTGTATTTATATATACATAATAAATATACACAGTACACATGGGTAGTTGACAAATAGGCAGTAAAAAATGCTTTTTTTGTAAGAGACCTTTTTTGAAAAAGAAATGCATATATTTACGTTGTGTGAAATCTGATCTTTGAGAAAATATAAAGGGTCGCTAACTTCGTCAATTCTTTCACTGCTTTTTTTTTAGCATTTTTACTGAACTGTACCATAAATTTGTCCTATGGTGTGACATAGCAAAAAATTAAGGGGGAAAAAAACTCTTAATAATACATAAATTGTCACACTTCACACAAAGTCAGGAAAGCACGGAACGAGGAGACGAGGAAACACGGAGAATTCACAATTAGTGTCTTTAATATCCAACAAGGTTACAAGGAGCACAGGCAGGGAAGACATACAAGGACCGACAAACACGAATTGAAAGGACTGGGGCTTTTAAAATCAGGATAACGCGGGAGCTAAGGAGACACACCTGGAATCAAATTAACAATCAGGGAGAAACTAGGTCACAGGGAACACAAGGGGAGCATAAACACAACAAAACAGTCCAGGGGCGTGACATTACTTCCCCCTCCCGGAAGGTGCGTCCTCACACCGTGGAACAACCGGGGGGGGGGGACAAAGGCAGAGGCTCAGGAGAAGGACGGACACCCGGGAGGGGGCCGGCAGACAGAGACCAGGGAGGCGACGAAGGAGGGAGGAACCAGGGGAGAGACAGGAGGGACCCGGAGCAGGAGGAGCCTGGCGGGACCCAGGCCACAGCCATAACGGTGGCCCACGGTGGAGCCGACGGAGGGGCAAGCCATGGAGGAGGGATGGCCGCCGACTCCAGGGGGCCGACCAACGGCGGCGGAGCAGGTGGAGGAGGAGCCCGAGGCGGAGACGGAGAGCCGAAGAGCAAGGGTGACAGGGAGGATCCGGGGGACCAAGGCGGAGCAGATGGTGCCGGCGACTGAGGCGGAGATGGGTATCCAGATGGCCGCGGTGGAGCCGGAGCGACAGAGGACTGAGGAGGAGCCGAGGGGATGGAGGAGCCTGACGGAGCCAGAGGGACGAAGGGATGAGGCACAGCCGGAGGAGTGGAGTCCCGAGGCGCAGGATGGTCGACGCCAGACCAAGGCGGAGCCGGAGGGACGAGGGAGCCCGGTGGAGCCAGTGCACAGATGGGCCACAGCGGAGAGGAGGGAGCTAGGAGCCATGGTGGAGCCGACGGGTCAACGGGCCGAGGTGGAGTCCGGGCCTCGGAGGCTGAAGGCGGAGGTGAGGGATACTCCAGCCCCGGTGACGCTGGAGGATGGCAGTCCCGCGGAGCTCGCACTGCATAGATGGTGGGCTGAGGGCGAGCAGAGGGGCTGCCAGACGACAGCGGTGGAGGAGGCAGGAGCAGGTAGGAGGGCGGGCATTTGTGAGCCTACGGGCTTCCCGGGATGAACTCAGGAACGGGAGCCGACACAGGAGTGTGCTTTCGAGGAGCAGGCACTGGAAGGCGCTCTGGAGGCGCAGACTCTGGAGGACGCACTCGGGGAGCAGGCACTGGAGGGCGCTCTGGAGGCGCGGAGCTGGCTGGGACCAGCGGAGACGAAGGAGACTCAGGAGGGCTGGACGGGACCAGCAGAGACGAAGGAGACTCAGGAGGTGAAGGAGGGCTGGACTTGGGCTCTGTGGCCCTCCCTGGGCCAAACTCGGAAAGTGGAGACCTTTCTCCCGTGCTGTGGCACAATCCTCACGCCATACTCAGCTCACCCTCAGCCGTGTTGCAGGGGGCGGACCTCCTCTCCATGCTTTCACTGTCTGCGGTATTCTCCCTCGTGGCGGGCGTTGTTGCCGGCTCACACACCTTGACTGACGTCATCAGCGGCTCTGGCTCCGCGGCGATCCTCAGCACTGTCGCTCCGTGCGGCGATGGCTCGTCGGTCATGGCGGGCTCCGGCTCTCCGTCAGCAGTGGGCTCGGGCATGCGCTCCGCACAGCGGGGAGATGGTGGGCTGGGCACTGGATCCGGAGTGGCACTCCACAAAGGCGGCGAAACTCGCTTGAGGGCCATCCTCGGATGACGGCGCCCTGTACGCGATGTTCAAACTGGCGTCGTAGAACGCACAGAGCGTCCGGGTAGGTGGTGAGGCTCGCGAGGACCAGAAACAGTCTGGTGTGACCCTCGAGCAATTTCTCCCCCTGCTCCAGCTGGAGGAGGAGATATTCCGGGCAAAGGAGGGGGTCCATAGAAACACAATGGGAACAAAACACTGTCTGTCACACTTCACACGAAGTCAGGAAAGCACGGAACGAGGAGACGAGAAAACACGGAGAATTCACAATTAGAGTCTTTAACATCCAACAAGCTTACAAGGAGCACAGGCAGGGAAGACATACAAGGACCGACAAACACTAACTGAAAGGACTGGGGCTTTTAAACTCAGGATAACGAGGGAGCTAAGGAGACACACCCGGAATCAAATTAACAATCAGACTGGGGAGAAACTAGGTCACAGAGAACACAAGGGGAGCATAAACACAACAAAACAGTCCAGGGGCGTGACATAAATAGCATGAAAGAGATTTATCTTCATTGTTAGACACTTATTTTCATATAGTGCTATTTATATTAAATGAAATTATAATTAACATCATTTTTTGGACATCCTGTTGGACAATTTTAAGACAAACTTTGACAACAAGACAAACTTTGCTGTCATCTGTTCAAAACTGCTGAAAATTATACCATTTTAAGTTGAGTCCTATTTGTATCTCCCCTATTGCAATTTTTTTTTTAGATATTTTGATATAAAAACAAATCTATGGTTCTTTTATATGTGTCACACCATAGGACATTATGTCTAGGGTGACCATACGGGCCATTTTTACGGGACGCGTCCTTGCCAGGATTTCTATATTGCCTAAAAAATCCAGGTTTTGGCTATTTGGCACTGTGCAGGTAGATCATTGTGTGACATTCATGAAAGCTATAGAGAGCAGAGCAGACAGCTCCTTATGCTTTCGAATCGCTATCACGCCTACTTTGGTGTCTTTTATGATCAGTGCGCAGCGACGCTTCAAGTCAAACGAACGAACAAACACGTGCGCATATTTGCCTCGCTTTGATATTTCTCTGTAGATCTCACCTTCTCACGTGCAGCGCCATGATTGGTCGATTATGTACAATACCTGCATGTTATTGGTCAAACTACTTTGGATGTTTTAGGCAATATTAAAATCCTGGCCAGGACGTGTCCCGTATGAACGGCACATATGACCACCTAATTATGTCACACTAAAGAAATGGTAGTTATTAAATTATTTCTATTTAATTTTGTCAAATGTCAAAGGAAAAAGAAAGTTTCATTTTGATACAAACAATATCAACATGTTTTTTAAACAAAACGAAAAATAATTTTCATCAACAATATTCAGTCTCTTAGTCAATCTTTATGTTACTGAAACTCTTCTAGCCCCCCGCTGCATATGCGGCACAGCTAAATATAATTGATATTCAAACTATATTCGTTAAGATGTGAATTAATTTTTTTAAAACTATATGGCTACTCTTTTTAAGCCATCGTTTTGATTCTATTTACTTTCTGCATCGTTCTCTTAGGATCTCTTCCCTTCTGCGTGGATCCCTGTTAATTTTCTCTATATGTTTCCATGTCCTCTCTTTTCCACTGATTTCTCTCCCTCAATTCTTTCTGTCTCAAAAACAAAGTATCACATTTTATACTTATTTTCATGACACTTTATAACAGTACAAGTTTACTGTTAGAAAATAGTTTATTTAATGTTTATTTATTTAATTGCATTCAAGAACACTGAAAATAATAATAAAAAAGGAATAAAAAGGAGTTAAACAAATCTAATTTAATTATTTAAAATGCTTTTTAAAGAGACCTTGTCCTCTGGTATGACGTCTTTGTCCTGTGGTGTAACAGAATAGGCGTCACACCGGTGGACATTTTCTGTAACACCATAGGACGTTTCGGCCTTTTACCGTCAATTAATGACCTTGCTATTCAAAGCTAACCTGTCATTAGCGGTAAGCAAGGCACATTTGCATAATTTTCCATGATTATGTAGTTTAACATACAGTTTTTAATTAAAAAATATAATTTAGGGGTGTCACACCAAAGGACAACAAAACGTAACACTTTTTTAGTGGTTCCAAAAAGTTAAATATTTGAACAATTCTGAGACAACAGTTTACCATGTGCATGTGTCATGGGCTTTACAGGGGGCTTCAGTAACACAACTATGAATGGGGTCCTTCAACTAATTAAAGTTTTCTCTGGAATTGGCCGATTTAAAATCAGGATATGGTGTCACACCAGAGGACATGGCTTTCAGAGACAAAATGTATCAAGTTCCTATGTTTTCAGAAATGTATGGATGAAAAAATGATTGCCATTTACTAAAATAGACACTTGTACAATTATGCCGGCGGTGTTTATTAACATTTTTATGCTTTTCTTTTTAATTTATAAAAGTTGTAATTTATTGAACCATGCTTGAGACAGTCACACCATAGGACAATTTTGAGATTTGGCTCAAAAATGTAAAAAATCAAATAACACTGCAGCTTTAATAACAACAGGTCCATGTAGGACAAAGACATGTTTAATGATTTACTGCATTTTAAATAACGACAATATTAATTTTATTCATATTTATCTTGTGGGACAGTGAAAATGCCATGTCACATCAACAACCCACATATATTATATAAAGAAAAACTTTTATTTTGGATGCGATTAATCGTGATTAATCATTTGACAGCACTAGTTTCTATAAAATTGTATACCAGGCTTTTAGAAAATGCTCTGCATAAACATAGACACCTCTGCAAACATGCATTTAATTGATCCAAAGTAACAGTAAAGACATTTTGTACAAAAGATTTTCATTTAGTGTAAATGCTGTTCTTTTGCGGTTTCCAAAATAATATTAAGCAGCACAGCTGTTATCAACATTGATAATAATAATAAGAAATGTTTCTTGAGCACCACATCAGCATATATTAGAATGATTTTTGAAGAAAGACTAGAGTAATGATGCTGAAAATTCAACTTTGCCATCATAGGAATAAATGACATTTTAAAATATAAATAAAAAAGAAAACAGTTAATTTAAGTTGTAATAATATTTCACAATATTGCAGTATATTAACTGTATTTTTTGTTCAAATAAATGTAGCCTGAGTTAGGGTGAGCTTGAGAGATCATACTGTACCAACCCCAAACATTTGAATGGCAGTCTGTATTTTTAATCATCTATTGACATTTTTATATTACTAGACTGATTTTTTGCAAATTTATTTGATCCATTTCTATTATTTAATGATGTTTGGACTGTTGTTTTCCCATTAGAAATGATATAACTTCCTGGAGGACGATTTTGTTAGTTATCACAGAGGACTTCAAAAGTGATACTGAGGACACAGGAAAAACCTATAAATTGATTTAAAATCAAGATAGTAAAACATGTATTGTCTGAATCATTTCAATTATAGAAAAGTAAGAATCAAAGAAACAGGAGCCCTGCTGTGTTTAAGAGGCTTAATAGTAGATGATTTATGTTAGTGGCGTTTCATAGTTGTATACAGTATTTAGCTTTACATCGTCATGACTGAGGCATTTATTAAAAGCTGTAAAGACTGACCATCCCATCAGAGTGGACCATGTGTGGCGTGTTGTATATTTAGCACTGTGAATGAAGCGGCAATAACACAGCCTACGTGACTACGAACATGTGAAGCGGCCTACAGATCATACAGCCAAGCATACACACTCATATTCTGATGATTCAGTTCAACCATTAGTCATCAGAAAGAGAATTCAACTATATATTATTATAATAATATAATATTTCAACTAAATATTCATATTTTCAACTAAATATGAAACTCATCGTAATATAATGCAGATTCTTACATAACAAAATAAAATGAAATATTATTAAAAAAACATACAAAAAAATATTAAATATATAAAAATTCATTTTAAGATTTTATTTAGCATTTAGTATTTATTTCAAACTCACAAAATACATTAATGTTCAACATTTTTGACGCCAGTGTTATTGTAGTATTTTTTTTGTAATATTATAGTATATACTAATATTTTGAATTTTTATTTTATTCTCAGTTGTCATTTTAATTGAAATGTAAGTTTAATTAATTTAGTTTTTGACATTTTTATTTGTTTTTGTTTTTTTAATAATTTCTATTTAGCTTCATTTTATAATTTTCTAAGTTAAAATGACAAAAATAAAAGTTTAATTATTTTATTTATGTGACTTTTTTATATTGAAGTTTTTACACTTATATTCATATTTTATTTAATTTCAGCTTTCAATTAAAAAAACTTTCAGTTAAAACTTATTAGAATAGTTTTAGTTAACAATAATAACACAGATTTTTTGTAATGAGTGAATATATTTATCTTTGGACTAGCATTTTTTAATCACTTTGACCAATAATGTAATTTTTAACATATTTGCATAAATAACCTGCCCAAGTTATTTCCTTTTTTTTAGGTAAAAACCATGTTTGTAAATTCATAGGCTGTGGGCGAAACGATAAATTCAACTATGTCGTCATGCAGCTGCAGGTAAACAATTTCCATTTTGTATCTAGTCACATATGCAGTAACATCAGCTCTAAATACCAATGCAAATAAGTAACCCTTAACTAGATTGGTGATTATATTTCAATCAAAGACTAAGTAACATTTTATGGAAGATCACCATCACATGCTGTTTTCTCTGAAATACTGTGACTGCTGGTGTTATGTACAGTAGGTGTGAGGGCTTCAATTACACTTTATCACTCTCAGGGTAGAAACCTGGCAGATCTCAGGCGAAGTCAGCCACGTGGCACCTTTACCATGAGCACAACCCTCCGCCTGGGAAAACAGATTCTAGAATCCATAGAAGCCATTCACTCTGTTGGCTTTCTCCACCGAGACATCAAACCGGTAATATTTAATAGCTTTCCTGCAATTGTCTTCTAATTGTGTGTAGAATAATAATATAATGCAACACTGTCATTAGGTTTCCAGAAGTGATTTTGCTGATTAAGGATCTATGGATTTTCTTTCCAGTCAAATTTTGCTATGGGAAGGCTGCCTTCAACATACAGGAAATGTTATATGCTTGATTTTGGGCTTGCACGACAGTATACAAACACCAATGGAGAAGTCAGACCGGTATGTCACAATTTAATTCAGTATTTTTTAATACTTTTCAGTTTTAGTCATTGTAGATTGAATTATTTCATGGTTAATTATGCTCATTTTTTGTATGTGTTGAAGAAGGGTACATGATTCCTGCACTGCAGTCAAATGATCAAACATTTCTGTCATTCACTGTCATTGATTACAATACTACCATGATATGATGTTGTCTTTTGATTGACCCTGAAGGTCTGGTTTTATTAAGAAGTGCCTGAGATTTATTTGAGCAATAAAAAGGCTTTATTCGCTGTAAGAGTGCAGGCTGGCAGAGAGACGAGCTGAAAGCTCATGAGAGGTTTACAGAGCTCTCTGAATCAGGCACTGGGCTGTTTCCTCTTTTAGCTCATCACAAAGAGCTCTTCATTTGCACATGTTCCTCTCTCCTCCATCCTCACACTATCTGTCTATTTCTCTGTACATGCAGGTTTTAGTGCAGCAGTATGAATATTTAATAAGACTGCATGCATCAGTGAGCAGTGCCCCCAGGTTCAGCCTGAGAGGGTGTAATATTTTCAGCTCTCTCTCTCTCTCGCTCAGTCTTTCTCTCTATTTCCCCCTCATTCTCTTTGGCCTTTCCTTTCTGCACAGCTGAGTCAGCTGTACTCATCGATTCAGACAGGAAACAGAGCGTCATTCTTTTATCTCTATCTATCTATCTATCTATCTATCTATCTATCTATCTATCTATCTCTGTCTTTCATCTTTTCTAGTTCAGTGCTGCAGCACTAAAGTGGTTTGTTTTTCTCCTGCAATCTTCAGGAGCTGTTGTTTTTTCTGCACCAAATTTAAATTTTAGTTTGAGCTGATTCAAATTCTATGGTGCATCACATTTATGAGATGTGAATAAATCATTTCAGGGTTATAAATAGTTTTGGTGTCCACAGAACTGTAAATGTCACCTTCTGTTGAATGCATACAGTATGAATAGGACAATCAAGGTCCTGAGTCATGCTGCCATGTTTGTTTGTTTATTTCTTTGTTTGTTGATATTTTTTGATGTTATATATTTTTAATTGTTATTTTTTGTTGTACTAAGAATTTCCTATGGACAGCATTTGAAGTGGATTGCATGGGGTCATTTGTATAATTATGCCTGGTGCATTATTTCTGTGTTTTCTTTTGTTTGACCATCTTGTCTTATTTTGCAGTTTTCGTTTGGGGTTTTAAGTTATGACGTGCATGTCTGACGTATTTCTCCATCTGTTCCCTTCTCCCCCATACTCTCACCAATGGAAAGACTTTCATTGTGAGTGACTTCATGGAACTTTCATCTTCGTTTTATAGCTGATCTTTCCACAATATAAAAAAATGCACAAATTTATATCAAAATTTACATACAAGTACTGATCCTATTTCTATATATATATATATATATATATATGATAAGAAATAGGATAAGAAAAGTAATTGTTTATTGGAATAAAAAATGAACTGAAAGTTTGCACATAATATTCATTCCATTTTTAATTTCAAGTTTGATTCTTAATCATGTTCTAATCCAAAGAGAAGTTGATTTAATATAATATATAATACATTTAATGAGCCATTTGTAATTCATGTCAAATAATGCTTGTGAGATTTCTTTTCGAGAGTTTGACCTTTATGTTCAGCAAATGTGCAGTCTCTATAATTGGCACTTAAACAGTGAACACGACAATAGAAAATTAACTAGATCCAAATGAAATGTCATTTGTCCTGAAACAGATGCTAATTGTCATGTTATTTAGTTAATCAAAAAGAAATTAGAGCAGGTTTGTGAGAGAGAGCCACTGGGACTTATACACACTCATGCACACACAGACACACAGGTACATTTACGTGATGGAAGGTGTTTACCTTTTGCGTTGCGTGTTCACTGTTCTGGAAGAATGGAACGCCATGTTCAGTCACTGGGCAAAGCCATGGTGCCTCTTCTTTCAGAGTGTGTTGTGCACTGTTTGTCTCTTTCCTGTTGCTGCTGTAATGAAAGTTATAATGCATAAAATTATACAGTAATGCACAGTATTCTTTTCTGGTTTGCTTTGATTTACCTTAATATATAGTACCAATTCTAAGTATTACAGATAACAAAAATACATTTATCAATGACAGATTTTCTTAATACATTTCTGCTTTTAGCCCAGAACCGTTGCAGGATTTCGAGGGACTGTTAGATATGCATCTGTGAATGCACATAAAAACAAAGTGAGTGCAACTTACTGTGAACTTATATCAAACAATGTATTTTACAGAAGATAGAATCATTTAATTCTATTTACCTATTAATTTAATAGAATTCTTGTGTTGTTTTTACAGGAAATGGGTCGCCATGATGACTTGTGGTCATTGTTTTACATGCTGGTTGAATTTGCTGCTGGGCAGCTGCCGTGGAGGAAAATCAAAGACAAGGTGTTTTGACTTCACTTACCTGATTTGAAAAGCAGTGTTTGTTGTCTTTTGTTTTATTCAGTTTCTTGACATTTTTATTCTGTGTCAGACCACCATTGTTAAAATCTGCTTTTGTAATCTGCATCATTTAGGAACAGGTGGGTCAGATTAAAGAGCGCTATGATCATAGGATGCTACTTAAACACATGCCATCAGAGTTTAATGTCTTCCTGGAGCATGTTTTAGGCCTTGACTACTACACCAAACCCGACTATCAGGTACCTAGACTAAAAAACTCTCTCTCTATAAATCTATGCTACGTATTTCCGAAATGTTATTACTTTTACATGGATATATTACAGATATGGGTGGTCTTTTCTGTCGTGTCTTTTCTGTGTCAGCTCCTTATGTCAGTGTTCGAGAACAGCATGAAAGAACGCATCATCACAGAGAACGAGCCATATGATTGGGAGAAAAGTGGGACGGACTCCATGATGTCTGCCACCACACCAACAGCAGCGCAGCAGAACACACGGCCCACAGCGGCTATAGTTGGGTAAGCACCCAACTTGTGTGAACATATTACACGTCATGTGTATATGCCTGTGGACATGTGACTCTATCTATCTATCTATCTATCTATCTATCTATCTGTCTGTCTATCTGTCTATCTATCTCTGTCTATCTGTCTGTCTGTCTGTCTATTTATCTGTCTATCTGTCTGTCTGTATATCTGTCTATCTGTCTGTCTATCTGTCGGTCTATCTATCTATCTGGCTATCTGTCTGTCTGTCTATGGTATCTTTGGTTATGGTTTGTTTTTCTCCTGCAGTCTTCTGGAGCTGTTGTCTTTTTCTGCAGCAAATTAAAATTTTAATTTGAGCTGATTCAAAACCACATCTCCAAATCAAATAATAACTTTAAAAGGTTAAACAAGTAACAAAACAGGTTTAAAACCAGGCTGTAATTTTACTGTGAAGAAATTTCTATCTATCATGCTCACTTTATTGTTAAAGATCCTTGTGTACGCTAACACACATACACCCATACACATGCATGGAACTTAACAAATCCCACACTAATTCACCGACCGCGTCTCCGGGGGCTTTGTTACTTGTCGCACATTGTCACATAAAAGCCGTACAGATGGATAAAAGGCTTGCTTACAGTCTGAAATACACAAGCAGTGAAAAAAAGAGACAAGCTTGAATCTGTGGCTTCTTTGTTTTACTTAATTACTGTTATTTGCATACTGATAAATTTACTGGATTTTGCAAACTGATTGATTGGTCACAAACATCCAGTGCTTCTTGGAACATTGTAGGTAGTTTTCAGTAGGTTTATATGTTTAGAGAAGAGAAAACTCACTTCTGATGGAAATGTCACTGACTTATTTTAGTCCATTGCAGTTCTAGAAAGGCAGAGTTGTTGTATTGCTCCAGGACATGAAGAACATTTTACCATGAAAAAGAAAAATGTCTGAAGACTTTTAAAGGAATTCCCCCTCTCACGTTCTGTTTCGAAACTCTGGTGACATTTACAGAAAATGACTCTTTAAAGGTGAAGCGTGTCATTTCTGCCCACTACTGGAACTAAACAGATTTTTTGTTTTAAATAAATGGAAAAACATTTTTATATCTAATTTTACATAGAATTTAGGTCATTTAAGGGTTACCCTTTTTTTATTAAAAATTGATTGTGATCTTTTCTGGGACCTTTAGGGTCATAAATATGACCTCGATGCCAGGTGACCTTCAGAGGGAAAACACAGATAATGTTGTGCAGGACGAGCACCTAAGCGACCAGGAAAATGCCCCTCCGATTCCTTCTGGCCGGCCAGCTGATGGGAGCCAGTTACCTACGGACGCAGATGGATGGGAGGAGACAGACTTTAATCGCAACAAACTCAGGATTAACCTTGGAAAGGTGCAGAGCAGTATAATGAATGTAATCCAATCGAATACAGTCAAACAATTTAGTTTGTTTTTAAAAACAATGAAACATAATAATCCATTTTCGAAATCAATTTCCCTTAAATTTTCCATCTTTGATTTTATGTTGCAGGGAGGTCAAGAGGAAGATGGTAGCCGGGGTGTGTGTCCTGTGTCGCCTCAAAGGGGTTTGGACTCTCCAGGTGTGCAGGTGCACTCGCTCAGGTACCGACGGGTCAACAGCCCTGAATCTGATCGCATGTCGGCCGCTGATGGACGGGACGGTTATGGACAGCGGTGGGTCATAAATTTACTTGGGATGTGTGTAGATGTTGTATTGACTGATCCACTCAGAAGTTAAAAGAACTATCCATTTAATAGTATTAGTTTAATGTTTTAAGTCATAATTCATAATGTAATGCTGTTTTTGCATTTCATTGTCATTTATCTATTAAATTCCAATAATGTAATGGATTTTAATTCACTGAGTTATTCAAATAAAGGCATTGCAGCATGAGTATTCACACTAATGTTTGAAATTTTGGGATCATTAAGAATTTTTGGTTTTGAAAGAAATACATAATACATTTATTCAGGAAGGATGCATTAAATTGGTTAAAAGTGACAGTAAAGGCATTTATAATGTTACAAAATACTTCTATTTCAAACAAGAGCTGTCATTTTGTACTTTTTATTCAAAAAAATGAAAAATCAAAAAATGTACTGCAGTTTCCACAAAAATAAAAAGCATGCCAACTGTTTTCAACCTTAATAATAAGATTTCTTAAGCAACAATTCTGCATATAATTATGATTTCTGAAGGATCAATTGACAACGAAAACTGGATTAATGAAAATTCTGCTTCCCATTTCAGGAATAAATTGTATTTCAAAATAATAATATATTACAATTAATTTAATATGTTCATCTATAATATATTAAAATAGAAATAGTTATTTAAAATTATAATCATATTTCTCATTATTACTGTTTTACTTTTTTTGAGCGAATAAATGCAATAAAAGTCTTGGTGAACATGTTAGACTTATTTTGCCAATTAACTGACCCCAATCTTTTAAACAGTAGTGTATATAATCCAGTCAAATTACATAAATTATACTTATATTATATAATATTTTGCTCACAGTGTCCATTCATACTCTTAATATTTTTGTTATATACTTGTATATGTTCTTAGTATCATTTACCATTAAAAATGCGGAATTTATTCCTTTCTCAGCTCTCGAATGGACATCCTGGGTTCTCCTTCTCGGCACGTTTACTCCTCCCAGCCAGCTCAGATGCTGTCCGTCGATGCCTGCCGCGGAGACCGCGGTCGTAATGAGGCGTCTGCATCGGTGGACCAGGAAGCCCACAGCAATGCCTTCATCCGCTCTGTCCCACTCGCAGAAGAAGAGGACTTTGACAGCAAAGAGTGGGTTATCATAGACAAAGAAATGGAGCTCAGAGACTTCCACCATCTCCCAGGGGCCGAGCCCACCACTTCCGGCACCACGGATGAGGAGCCGGAGGAATTGCGCCCTCTGGAGGAAGGAGAAGAGCGGCGGAGACATAGAGGGACAGATCCGTCAGTCAGACCCAAGATGTCACACGGCGACCACACTACACGAGGCATGCTGCCTCTTACGGAGGAAGAGGCATCCAGGAGGAGCGGGAAGGGCCAGTCAACATCTGTGGAGAGCCCTGTGCAGTCACCCTGTCACTCGCTACCCTCTGGACGGCCGCGGCGGAGAGAGTCAGATCCCAACGGACCTCAGAGACAGGTAAGATTATCCTGACTAAGCTGCACTGACATTCTTACATTCTCATACTAAAGATGGAGTGTGTTGGTTGGTTTGAGGTGAATGAGGTTGAAAATATTTGATGGTGGTAAAGAAATCATGAGGTCCAGTTAGAAGAGATTTTAATTTGTTTGCTTACAGACACTTTTAACTATACTTTGCATGCAATGTTTTTGAGCACTTGAGTCTAAATCATATATTTAAAATTAGATCAGGAAAGGGATGTTTATTGTTCACAAACCAGCACTTATCAGCAGAGAACTGGATTTTATCAGCTAATAATGAAATGAATTATAATGAAATGTCACATAAGATGGCAGGAACACTATAATGTAATTTCTTTATTTTACATTGCATCTTGATAGACTGTCAATTCTCTGCTTGCATATCAGTGACATATTTTCAAAAATTAAAATGTTCTGTATTTTGCAAAATTTAATACAAAAAATTTCAATATACATTACCTTTCAAATGTTTTTGAAAGTAATTAATACTTTTATTCAGCAAGGATACATTAAATTGGCCAAAAGGGACAGTAAAGACATTTATAATAATAATAATAATAATAATAATACAAAAAACCCTATTTCAAATAAATGCTGTTCTTATGTGCTTTCCGTTAATCAAAAAATCCTGAAAAAATGTATCGTGGTTTCCACCAAAATATTAAGCAGAATAAATGTTTTCAACATGTTTTTAGAGCCGCACATCGCATACTAAAATGATTTCTGAAGGATCATGTGACATTGAAGACTGGAGTAATGATGCCGTATATTTAGCTTTTCCTTCACAGGAATAAATTACAGTTTAAAAATCTAATAACACAGGAAACATTTACTTTAAATTGTAACAATAATTTATAATATTACTGTTTTTACTGTATTTTTGACTAAATAAATGCAGCCTTGGTGAGCATAAGAGACTTCTTTAAGAAACACACACACACACACACACACACACACACACACACACACACGTTTACTTAGCTATCTAAATGGGGACATTCCATAGGCGTAATGGTTGTTCTGCCTGTACAGACCATATTTTCTATCGCCCTACACCAACCCTACACCTAAACCTACCCCTTACAGGAAACTTTCTGCATTTTTACAATTTCAAAAAAACTTTGTTTAGTTTATTTTTAAGCCCATTTTACAAATGAGGATGTCCCCAAAGGGAGGTTTTTGGAGATTTTGTCAGGTTTACCTCACTTTTGGGTACAATTTTGTCCCCAAAATATGGTTAAGTAGGTACACACACACACACACACACACACACACACACACACACAGGATTTAAATACTGTATGTGTTTGTATTACATTTTGTAAAATATATAACAAAGCATTAATTTCCTCTTTGGAGTACTTGCCATTCTCCTTTAATTGTAGTGTCTGACTTTTTTAGCTACCGTATACAGAGAATAACCTACATAATTAGGTTATTTATTTTACTTTAGAAAGTAATTTGTTCACTTCCCACTTAAACATGAAATAGCCTACTGACTCTGGAGACTTAGTTTAGCATAAGACACATTTATAGCACTTTTCTTTTTTAACTTTAAAATAGCCAGATTTTAATCAATACAAAGCCAGTGCTGATGGGGCGGTGCTGTTGTCTCACTCCACTATTTACAGGGTGTGTGCCTGTTTCTTCTTCCCTTTCTTCTCTCTCAGTCTGTCACTCTTTCTATATTTCACTATGTCTGACACACAGACTCATGCCTCATCTCTTCTTTTCTGACCATTGAACATTTGGTTTTCACATGATTTGGTACAATATAATGATTGTTCTTCGTTCATGGTTGGCATTTTGAACATTTGTTGAATGCAGAAGTTGAGCTGTAACTAAGGGGGTTTTCAAACTGTTCTAAGGTCATGTACACACTGCAAAGATTTGCGAGGTACAAGTGAATTTCAAAAAGCTAACATTATCATATGTAAAGAATAATGAGTCATTCTTACTACAGTCTTGAATTATGGATGTAACCCTAAGGATATTTTTACATCTTGCAACTGTAGACATGAAACATGGATATCAAACTAATCGTATGCCATTTGTTATGAAACCATTATCCACTGAGGCCATTGTTCGTGTTATGTTTATGCTCATGCTGATTTCATTGCATTTGCTAGTTGTTCAGTTTAGTTCTGCACACACTACATGAATTTAATAACATTTCAGTTGATCACACCTTGAAATGTTAGTTTGATGATGATGAGAAGATAAAAATTCTGTTATCATTTACTCATACTCATGTCATTCCAAACCTTTCTTTGTGGAAGATAAATGCAAGTAAATAAACAGTTTAAGTTGACAGTTTAGAATGACGTGAGGATGAGTAAATAATGACAGAATTTGCATTTGTGGGTGAACTCCCCTAGTGAAAAAAAAACTAAAACGTATTTGAAATAGGCCTACATTTATTTTATTTTAAGTATACTACAAATACATTTACATATGCATGTGCTTAATAAAAATACCCTGCAATTGTATTTGTACTGGTATACTTAAAGTCTGCTAAATTGGATCAATTAATTTTGAGCTTAACGCACTTTAATTGTGCGGAAGTAGTGCTGGAGTCCAACTAAAAATATGCTGAAGTATATTTGATTGTGCTAAAGTGGAACTATTGCAAGTATACTTCAGGTACACTTTAATATTTTGCATTTAAAGACTGATATTATACAGAGACATTACAATCCTTATTTCCAGTGATACTATAGCACATTTTAGGCATAATATTAAGAAAGGTGCACTGTGCAATAAAGAAGTATTTCAAATAAAGTTTAAGTATCAGTAAGTCTTTAGTGATATGTCAATAAATATGTTAATGGTTTGAAGTATACTTAGTATGAAATAAATGTATTTTAAATAAATTATGCCATAGTTTGCTTTTTTCTAACTATTGTGTCCCTTTAACATTTGAGCAGTGATTTCAGTGCTTTAATTCAGTTGTCACTCCTGTAAATAACGAAACCCAGTGTGAACAGAACAGGTTAAAACTCAGAAGAGGAGTAACAACCATATTAACAGTAGCTGCAGTGTGTACATAGCCCGAATTTCTTTTTTTTTATCCAGATAAATTTACTAGATAAAATATCTAGTTGGTTTTCAGCAGTTTTCACAGGAATCACAACTAACTCTTGAACTCTGAGGCTAAACCAGAGGTTTACGTCTATCTTGTCCTTCCAAAAAAATACTTCTTTTTTTTTTTTTACCTCAGTACTGTCTTTGTGTTATTGACTGCATTGTTGAAAATGAGGGGTCTACTGCTGAGCGTTTTTTTTTTTTCAAATTTCTTAAATTCTGACTGTGATCTGTTTTTTTTTTAGGATGCTCAGCACTAAACCGCTCAGTAAAATTTTGCTATGATTCATATTAAAGTTATTCATTTTCATATTTTAATGTTTGTCATCCCTCATAGTCCAAAACAGAATGTGTGAAAATATTTCAGCCACTCTTTACCACTAGGGTGAGCCAGATGACAGCAGTTTTGCTCATCATAGTTAAGCCAGTTTTTATTGTTCTCAATTAGGCAATAGGAAATACAGCAGAACGCAAAGATGTGAAATATATTTTTCAGGGGCATTTTTCTGAATTATCTTTGGAAAAAGTTGCCCCTCATATTGTTTCGCTATAAACACAATCACAGCCTTTTCAAGCTGAACTGGGATTGCTGGATTGTCTCTTTTGTATGATAGCCGAAACCTCAAATCAAAACAGATGAGGATGCTCATTTTCCCAGCAGTCTTCACCTTTTAAATGCCCACTGTCTTTTGCTCGGCCTTTCGCTCAAAATCACGTATGACACGTTGATTTCACCCACGGAGAAAATACCAAGGCTGTCGCTGGAGCCACAAAAGAAGAGTGAAAGAGGTGTTTGCGGTAAGCACAGTTTAGGCTAGTCCCTTTTGTACCTGTTTGATGAACTTGCTCATTGTTTTTTCTGATTTGATTTCTGTTCTGTCATCATTTTATCCATTTTTACCCATTTTTATCCATGTGTGTCTGTGTTTGTGTGCCTGACGAGTCATTTTTCTTAAGTTGTCTGCATTTACAACGATGGTTTTCCGATCGGCAAAATGGTTAAAGTACTTTTGTCTCGAATCTCTTGGTTCATTGTCATGTACATGGACACATATGGCACATTTTGAGAGGTGGATCTGCATCAAACGAACAGCCTCTGTGGAATAAAGAGGCTCTCAATGTTGGCCGCCCAACCAAAAAGAAAAAAACATAGCTATCCCTTTAGCTTGTTTCCAGGCAACCCATTGTAGGTCTGTGTAAAGAGAGACCGTTCCTCTCTTTCCTCTGAGTGTCTGGCGTTCTCCTCACTGCATGCGACTGGGGAGATGCCTTAAATGTTACAAATACACATCCTCCACTGAGCTCATGAATTTCAACACATGCTGTTTTTGTTTTATTTCAGCTAGATGACGACAGACCACACTCGGGCCCGCGTTCCAACCAGCTACGCCGTCTCGCCTCCTACGTCTTCTCGTCCTCCACTTTGGAGACCGAGCAGTACCCTCACGCCGGAGGATCCTTCATCCAGCGCAGCCGCTCAGCCGAAAGCAGCCCTGCTCACGGTAACCTCCGATCAGGCTCAAGACGTCACGCTCCTCTTCAGCCGCCTGGAAGTCCGCGCAGCAGGCACTCTATGCTCAACGTGTCCCGACTGCAGATCCAGCAGATGCTGGCCAAACTAATGAACAAGAGCAGCTGAGGAAAGCTGATGTAGTCTCTTCTCATACACCCATGTGAAAGACTTTTTTTTTCTTAACAGGATGAGGAATTATTTTCGGGAACTTTTCTGATGCAATAAACCGTAGAGGGCTGTAAGAACGGAATGACGTGTTAAAGGGAATGCAGTGCTTTTACACCTGCCCTTCATACAGTGGTTGCCAAAATGATTAGAACACTAGTATTTTCACCAGCTAAAAAATGGTTTTAAGTCAGTTATTTTTATCTTTTGCTGTAGTGTGTCATAACAGTTTACATTTCCAAACATTCATTTTGCCATTAATTGTAATAATCCAGAGAGATTTTTGTTCGACAAGAGCCCAGTGCTCCACACAGAGATCTGTTCTCATCATCATCCAGTCTGTCTGGAATCACATGAAGAAACAGAACAAACTGAGACAGACTAAATCCAGAAGAACTGTGGCAACATCTCCAAGATGCTTCAAGAAACCTACCTGCAAAGCTACAGTACTCTTAAAAGTTTTAGGCACTTGTGTAAAAATGCTGTAAAATGAGGATGCTGTCAAAAATAATGCCATAAATGGTTTTTTTTTATCAATTAATTACCAATTTAATTGATAAAATTATCAATTTTATCAATTAAATACTATTAACTAAATGAAATCAACATTTGGTGTGACCATCCTTTGCGTTTAAAGCAGCTTTTGCCTTAGGTGCACTTGCACATGGTTTTTTCAGGTAGCTTCGCAGGTAGGTATCTCTTTGCAGAGCACTGGCTGTTGTTAAACAAAAATCTCAATGGGTTATTACAATTAATGGCAAAATGGATGTTTGGAAATGTAAACTGATATTTCCTACTGACATAAACCATTTTTAGCTGGTGAAAATACTAGTGCTCTAATCATTTTGGCCACCACTGTATCTAGCACTATCTGCTTGTTATAAACAGATGCTTTAGTTGTTTTAACCACTTTGAATAAAAATCACAATGGATATTGCACAAAGGTATTCATAGACAAATTTCTCTTCATTATCTGCAGTTGTGTTTGTGTACCTCAAGTTGCATGTGTGTCGCATTTCTGCGTTGCAGTTGTGGTCACCTTGAAATATACCTGATCACATTATTTTAGCCTGAAGTCACCCACTGCATTTAATATGCTAGTTATTTCATTGTCTTCCATGCAAAAAAACCCATGAAAATTTTTTTGTTTGTTTGTTTTTTACTTTTTTGATGGTGTTTGTCATTGGATTATGATTTTTACATTTTGTATTTAATAATTTAATTGAATCATAATTTAGGCTGTCGAACACTTTATGAGCCATTATTCATAGTACATAATGTTCCATACATACAGAGGCTTTAAATTTTACAAAGAAATTGTAATTTTTCTGTGCTCTAACGGTGCTTTGCCTCACAAAGGAGATGTTATGCAAGTTAAATGAAAGTGTTTTAAATGTATAATGGATTCATAGGAGCAAAAGGGAATAATATGTCTACACTTTTATAACTAATGGAGTGGCATGCTACAGTCTGGTTATCTTCTGCCAACTAAATTTGAGATAAATGAGTCTGTTTTGACGTGGTCTTAAATGAAAGGTCAGCACGCTGGATTTTGGTTTCTCTGCCACTGATTAAAATTATTATAGCCATAAAGCACACAAAAGCAAAAAAAAAAAAAACATTTTCCACTCCATTCTGTTGTGTCTAGGAAGGTGTTTAGATAAAAGCTTCCATGTCTTATTTAATCATACATTTATGTGCATAGAGCTTTGAATGCACCGTGTAAGCATTATATCTCATTGAATACCTCCTAGTTAGTCTTGGGTTGGATGCAAAGATTTGTGTTGTATGTTACTGAGTAGCAAAAGTGTGTGTAGGACTGCTGTAGGGTCTTTTGAGTACTGTTTCTCACTAGTGCACTTTAAAAAAGACACCGAATTGGAGCCATATCTGTTTCCAAAATGCCATTGATTGCAATAAGATGTGAACAGTGAGTTTGAATCGAGAGATATGAGAGGTGGTGAGCTTTTGACATTTTCTCAAGTAAAATCCACCTCTGTTTCTTCTGAAAAGTAGAATATAAAATAAGGGCATATTCTAGAAATATTATGTATATTAGTAGGACATTTAGTGATTAAATAGCACCTTCGCTGAATGATGTTCACGTTATGGATATTGGTGGCTAAAGTTGTTTTTTCAGCTTAACTTAGGCTTGAAAGGAGAATGACTCTTGCAGTGTTATTGTGGTAGCAGGCGGAGATCTTTTGGCAATATGACATAAGAAGCATGACTGAATTGTGAAGGTGGATGGATTATTTTTTCTTGCGTCTTGTCAGGAAAGCAGATAAAATGGTCATGACTTGTTTTAAAAGACATTTACTTTAGCTAGTAGGTTATTTTAATGGCTTTAATTTCTAAAACTGCTCTTTTTTTGATAAAGAAGCATATTAGAAAGGAAATTATAAAAGAATAAAATCTAAACTTTCACAAAAAGTGCATGCCAAAATTTGTTGTTTGTTCACACAAGCATAAAACTCAAGTCAGTTTTGGAGTGTTTTTCTGCACCTTTATATGATCACATGTACTGAATTGTGCATCTTCAGTGATAAATATTTGAGCAGGAATGATACATTTCAAAAATGACTTGTTTCTAGTACTGTCACAGTCATGGCTTCTCACATGAATGTACTGTTTATATACCCAAACAGGCTGCTAACTCTTGCAATTGTTTTGCACATCTGCTTTTGCCTGGTTTACATCAATGTTTTTAGCAGTAATTGAACAGAAATGACACTGACATTAACAGTGCAAGAAAAGTCGATATTGTTGAGACTGTCCAGGTCTGTTGACCAGGAAGTACTGGAAAGACAATGATGTTCAATCTCTTGTTTTTTGCATGACTAACAAATGAAGTTGGTCCATGAAAGCAAATGAAAATATAAGAAAATGTTATATGGCTTATGTTATGCCTTTATGTTCCATGAATTGTATGTTGTTCATTGATTTACATACTAAGTGATTAACAGAGCAACTTCCTTGATGTCTTTTTGAAACCAGTATATTTAATTGACAATATTCGGAATGTTTAATTGACAAATAAATTTGCAATGAATCATAAAACCAGTGGCAGCACAGTAGAGAGAACAAGACTTGTTTCTCTTCCATCTTTGTGCTGTCAAGATCTGCAAAATAAAATTATAAAATGCTAGCATGGCCCATATGTTTTATTTTAGTTTATGTACACCGTTTACAAAATTTTCTTAGGCCTTTTAGTTTATCTCTACCTGAACATCTGCATGTGATGCTCTGAAATACCAAAAAGAAAGTAATTTATTCTGTCACACCCCACTAAACTGCTCTTATGTCTAATGAGTTTTACTTTATGCCTATACACAATGCCTTTTGTCACAATAACACCTTTTATAAGAAAGAAAATGCTGTATCATAGCTGTAATATGCATGTTTTATGATATATTGTTGATTGCAGGGTCATTCTATATAATGTATGTAGGGAGATGTGATGGATCAAGGACATTTGGAGCATAATCTTGCCCGCAGGGAGTGAGAAGCTTCTCAGAGCTTCACATGAACTTCAATGAACTCTATTATGTTGGTACCAGTACACAGATGAAAAGCAACAATGTACACAGAACAACAGATAAGCTCTAAAAGAGCTGATACAAGCACCGACTGTTGTTGATAATTAATGTATTCAGTATATTTGCAATTAAAAACAACTATGTGTCAACGGTAACAGCGGTAATTTAAAAGTGTGTGCTGTAAAATAAAGT
Organism: Tor tambroides; assembly: GCA_021397915.2. Lineage (NCBI taxonomy): Eukaryota > Metazoa > Chordata > Actinopteri > Cypriniformes > Cyprinidae > Tor > Tor tambroides. The sequence continues at coordinate 31,801 of JAFVLL020043330.1, forward strand.
GTAAAAATAAGTTACAGAAGGTTTTATTTTACTTTTTATGTAACCAGGCAAGTCACTTAAGATCAAGATTTTCATTTACAATGACAGTCTGGTATTGTTATGTAATGTAAATGGGCTATGATCTGTTAGATTGATGTACAATAAGCATATTACCTTTTCTATCACAATATCACTGTACAATACGCTTGTAATATTTCCAAGTAAAGCATGTATTTTAAACTTTTTTAAAATTACAGGATGTATGTACATCAAGAACGAGAATCCTGTATACGTAAAAGCATGTTATCTGGTTGGTTTTAGTCTATGTATTGTTTAGAAAACCTGTATGTTGGGATACACTTGAAAAAAAGCAAAATATGACTGGCTGCTGTAAAAGGGAAAACACATTTTTGTGCCTTTTTTATGTATGTAATCTAGACAATCTTGAAAAGCTTGTGTACAATTTAAACAAAATTAAAGTCTTTGAGAAAAAAAATCAGTTGTGTTGTGTGGTTGACGTATAGGAATGATTGTATAGAAAATGGTTAGAAACTCCATTCTGAAGTACATTATATTCTCATATGTATTAAAGGGTTACTCCACACCAAAATGAAAATATTTTCATTAATCACTTACCCCCATGTCATTCCAAACCCGTAAAAGCTTCGTTCGTCTTCAGAACAAAACTTAAGATATTTTTGAAGCATTCTGACAGCTCTCTGACCCTCCCATAGACAGCTATGTAATTAACACGATCAACGTCCAGAAACGTAGCAAGGAGATCGGTAAAATAATCCATGTGACATCAGTGGTTCAACCATAATTTTGCGCAAAGAATACAAAAATAACAACTTTATTCAACAATTCGTCTCTGCCGCGTCATCCTATTTCCATTTTGGAGAGTATCCACTGAACACAAACAGCGTATGGTGCTTTGATTTGAATGAAAACAGCATATCTGCGTGGCGTGCCGTAAAATTACGGTTGAACTACTGATGTCACATGGATTATTTTACAGATATCCTTGCTACGTTTCTGGACGTTGATCGTGTTAATTACACTGCTGTGTATGGGAGGGTCAGAGAGCTGTCAGAATGCATCAAAAATATCTTAATTTGTGTTCCGAAGACGAACAAAGCTTTTACAAGTTCGGAACGACATGGGGGTAAGTGATTAATGACAAAATTTCATTTTGGGGTGGAGTAACCCTTTAAGTATAGGTTTTCCAGGAAGATCCCACTGATTAAAAGTTTAGCATAGTTTTTCTTATATTGCCTTACAGTTACGTTACATGGCAGCATTGTAACTTTTGTATGTATATTTGTATGTTGTCTTTTAGGGCCCAACCCCGAATGAGCCTTTATTGTCACCCACTGACTACAGGACTAAATCCCCATCCTCAGAGAAGGAAATGTTCCATATCCTTCCTAAACTGCAGGCAAAGAGAGCTGACTTCCTCACTGTCATGCTTACAGGAAGCCTACACCAGCGACGGGCCTTCACGGCCACACCTCCTGAGACACAAGATGAAGGACCCAAAGATGATGATGTCACGAAGAGTGAATCTAGTAGTGGTGCGAGCGAAAAGAGCACTGAACGTAGTCAAGATGGGGCTCCATCCACCTTAGTGGCCGATGATCCACACAAGGAGCCAAAAGAACCAGGTTCCATTGCTGATGTAGATCCTGACCAAGAGGACGTCTCGAAAACCCTTGTTTTGTTTTCACCAGGAGACATGAAGAAGTCTCCACATGCTATAAATGGGACTGAAGTGGATCAGGTTGTGGCAGGATCTGGTGCCCCTCAAAATGAGCAGTTGGTTGAAGTTGGTCAACTAGAGGTACAGATCCGGGAGGACATAAAACTTACAGATGGAAGGCAGCCTGATGCAACTGCTGTTGACACATCCATACAGACATCTAAACCAGTGGTAACCATCTCAACAGCTCAAGTGGCCTCAGCCTCAACTGCATCACCCCCTTTTTCCAAAGTGGAGCGAACTTTTGTACACATTGCAGAGACAACCCATCTGAATGTCATGTCTTCCAGTGGTGCACAGGTTCCTGAACTTTTAGAGGAGGTTGAAGGAAAATCACAGGCCAAAGGGATAGATAAGTCTTCCCTTTCTCAAGAGCCAGGAGAAGTAGCATGTATCCAATATGAAGTCATCTCTCAGACTCTTACAGAGGGACCTCAGGTACCTAATGTTCTGGATAGGTCTTTGCCAAATGAGACTACTAAAAAACAAGATGATCTTGTAGTTCCTCTACCCTTAGACTCTAGGGAATCTATCCATCGAGATTCATCAACTGACTCCAAACAGGACAAGCAACCAAAAGAGGAACATCAAGAGGAGAACACAATACTTGAGAGTGTTTCTAAACATCCACAGCCAAGGAGCAAAAGTCGAATTCCTATCCTAGTCCCGGAAGAGGAGCCAGGATCCGAACAATCGCTGTCCACCAAAGAACGATTGCTTAGAAGAGCCATGCAGCAAGACCTGGTCCGTCAAGTTGTGGAAAGACAACGTCAGGGTTGCTGGATGAGACTGAATTCCAGGACTTCATCCTCATTATCTTCTGGAGATGAGCCTAAGAGACCTTCAGAGACTCTTTCAACTACGGGCTCAGAGGAAGATATTCCTGAATCTAACGATTCCATCAACAAGCTCAAGAAGGAGGCTGAGGAAAAGTACCGAACTGAGTGGCACAGCAGGATCCCACGACCAGTCACACCAATAAGGAAGCCTTCAACTAAACTAGTAGTTGCAGCTCCTGTTATCCAGCCTGAAGCCGAGACTCCAAAATCAGAACAAAAGGCAAGCAATGGGTAAGTCTAGTTTAACATAACTGAATTTTATTGTACACTAATTTTGCTCAGCCCTGTTGACAGCATACCATAAGGTACAGAAGAGGATTAGGGCCAAGCAATAATAATGAAATAAAACCATCTCAAGATTAATGTCATATTGCGAGATTAAACTTGCAGTATTTAGAGCAAAAAAAAGTTGAAAACATAAATGTTGAGAATAAACTCATTCAATTTCGAGAATAAAGTCATTGTGTTTCACAAAAACACGTTAAATTTTGAGTAAAATATTTTAAATAAAATGTGTTTATTCTCAACATTTTATTTCGACTTTTTTTCTTAAAATTTAATGATTTTATTTTCAACATTTTAGACATTTTTCTTGAAATTGAATGAGTTTAATCTCGCATTATAATGATTTTAATCTCAAGATGGTTTTATTTTTTTATTATTGCTTGGCCTTAATCCTCTTCTGTAATAGAGTGATACATTAAATAGACTTATTTTATTTTGTTTGTTTTTTTCACCTTAGCCCAAAAGTACAGTCACAATCAGGATCAAGTGCTCCAGCACTTCACACAAGATCAAAATCTACACTGTCCCACTCAACCATGTCAAGTGGAAGCAATCGCATGCCGCTCTCCTGTATTCCAGCATCATCCCGTCGCAGCTTGAGCACTGCAAACTGCACTTTCTCTTCACCCCGTATAGCTAGTCCTTCACCCCATAGGTTACCCCTGCGAACTGCAGTTAGCGAATCCCGCAAGCAACCGTTTGCTCTCCGAACCACTGTGGAGCTCCCAGTGAAGTCTAGGACTACTACTTGCAGTGGTCCTGCAAAGGACGTCAAACCATCACCAAACCAACCAAACCAACCCACCACTACATCTGTCAAAACCAAAGCTTCTGCTCACTCGAAGAACACAGTTCCCTTGAAAAGGGAAAAAAGCACAAGCAACAACACACCTGCAGCCAGATAAGACACTGTGACTGCTGTTTACTGGGAATGTTTCTTCTCAATTACTTGAACATCTTGCCTCAAAATGTAATCTGCCCCATTGACCAAAATTAACCTTTTTAATTAATTTAATGTTCTTCCTAATCAATGAATGGCTAGTTCGAGTTTTGGATTCTGCACCAAATAATTTTATGTTGTACTATAAGATGTAGAGCTTTCACTTTGATGGAAGTTTCTTGGAACATAATAAAGGAAATGTTGCATTTAGCTTACACGGTGCTATACTGTATATGTGTTGTTCTGTTGTGCATATTTCATTTAATATATGGTTTTTGAAGGTGTACTTTATTATTAATTAGATGCCAAGTTGTCTTTGGCCCTTGACACACAATAATGCTAAAATGAGATAATGTAAAATTATTTATAACATCTGAAACAATCATACAGTATATTACATGTATTTAGCCAGCACAGATTATTATACACCACCAGATGCACAGAACATTGTAAAATCTGCCACAGATCCGTGGACAAATGCACAAATTTCCTCTGGTCTGCAGCTTGGCCCTCTTTGTAAACCTTGTGATGATGGGTATGCCTTGTCTTTAGCTTATTACAAGTGTTTGATGATACTGCTGTATGCTTGTACATATTCTTTTCAGTATTTCTTGCAGAGACCTCTTTATTTTTATCAGGCAAAGGAAATGGTAAAGTATTTGGGTTTTAATTTTGTTAAAGGAATATATTCTACACCGAGTTGTCTCATTTTCTAAGCATGGCAGAAATCACACAATTATTGACAATTGTCAATACAGATTATTTCTAAATGAACAATTCCCACCTCTTTTGCTGTTATTACAATGGTGAGATGTTAAAGATTTTTGTTGGAATAAGGAGCATAAAATGATCAAGTCTTAATTGTGTTATGTTGTTGTTTTTCTACACAAGACACACTTCACATTCTTTCCAGTCTTTGAAAACATTTACACATTAAACTGCTTATATCAAACTGATTCTTTTTAATCGGTCATCTAAAAAGATTCAAACTCGCTCATGTTTTTCTGAAATTCAAGAGTGACCAAATCTTGCAACAGAAAGAATAAATTGATTTTCTCCTTAATACAGACATCTCACTTGATATTTTCAATCCAAAAAAGGTCATTGTGGAACCAATGTATTTTCTGTTTCCTCTCTCCAGCTAGTCAGGTGAGGGATAGTTCTTTTTAAGGCCTGGGACTCTTCTTTTTATTGAGCTTACCAAGACAAAGACCTTCTTGTGTCTCATACATGCCCTGAAAAGCATGACCGGGAAGAGTGTTATGATAACATATAGCATTTCAGCATTTCACATCTCCTCAGACTATTCTCTGCTTGCCATTCACTACAGACCAACCCAAGTGTTTCTCCCGAACAGAGCAAATTGCATCAAGAAAATCTAGCTTCTGATGGGTGAGCGAACATACATTAGGAACAAAGAAGAATATCAAATCTATCTGGTAGCTCATCTCACTTTCAGCTATGAGGTTTGAGGACGTCCTTCATGAAATTGGTGGCTTCAACAAGTTCCAGTTTCTGGTTCTATACATCCTATGGCTCCCACGCATCATCCTCCCGCTGCACTTCCTGCTCCACAACTTCATCTCAGGTGTGCCACCCCACCACTGCGTCCTGCCTCACTTGGATGACCGGTACGCAGCTGGCACAAAGGACAGTGCTGAGGTGTCGGCACAGATTCTGGCACTTGGCATCCCACGTAATGCAGATGGGTCCTACAGCTCCTGCAAGATGTACCCCCTTCCTCTGGACTTTGACCCTAATGCTGACCTCTCCCTAGTGTATGGAAACCGATCAAATGTGTCAGTGCCATGCCAGTATGGATGGGCATATGACCACTCACAGTTCACCTCAACAACAGCAACTGAGGTAAAAATAAACAAAATGCTTTCCTGTATTTTATACGTTGATGATATTTTGAGTTACTTATTATGGTACCTTTTGAAAGCGTACCATAAAAATGGACTTTATGTCACCAGTGTATTCTCTAACAAATATGTTAACATATGTTAATCTTGGTTTAGCTTGGTTAATCATACCTTAATATACAAGCATATAAGCTTGTATATTAAGGTATGATTTCTCTCTCTTGTTCCAGTGGGATTTGGTATGTGACAACAAAAAGCTAAACCAAGCCCTTGCCACGTTTTTCTTCATTGGAGTGACAATTGGTGCTGTCATGTTTGGCCAGTTGGCAGATAAGTACGTTATTTTTAATAATATTATGTTTAAGAACCATTTGTTCCATGTTTTTTCTCTTATGACTGTTTATTTTCTAGCATCTCTTTCATCAGTGGACCTTATACGAGATTCCTTAGGCTAAAAGCCGGTCACATGACTTTTCTACAATCAAGTGTCTTTACTCACATGTCTGAGGTTGAAAAACGATGCACTCCCCTTGATTTGTTCTGCATAGATGACTTGTACATATTTATAATCGCTCTTTGCTTTCACAACAGAGTTCAAATATTCTTTATCTCATTATTTGTAACGGAACATGTCACACATCAAAACTGCCCACCCCAGGCTATCTGTGTAACAAGCATGACAGAATGTATCCACAGTTTCCCATGTGATTTTCAATGTGCAAATATCCTGCGTGGTTAAATATATCTTATTTATATCACTCCACAGGTTTGGCCGTAAGCCGATGATTCAGGTTTCCTTTGTGGCCAGTTCTGTTTTTGGAATTGTTGAAGCTTTTTCTACATCTTACGTGATGTTCGCCATAGCAAGAACCTTGTGTGGACTGGCCCTGACCGGGATGTCTATCACCACAATCGCCCTGTGTATCTATCCCTGCCTTATTTCTTTTCAATCTCTCTAGTTAACATGAAATCCAAGATGATCCTGTTTATACTCTTGTGAATGATTCATCATGATTCATGAATGATTTTGAAAGTCTCTTATGCTTACTAAGGCTGCATGTATTTAATCAAAAGTAATAGTAATAAGAAAAATTCTACACCAGATTCTAGAAGAAAAACAGGTTGAGCACACATATGTGACCCTGGATCACAAAACCAGTCTTAAGTGTCAATTTTCCGAAATTGAGATTTATACATCATCTGAAAGCTGAATAAATAAGCTTTCCATTGATGTATGGTTTGTTAGGATAAGACAATATTTGGGCTGAGATACAACTATTTGAATATCTGGAATCTGAGGGTGCAAAAAAATCTAAATATTGAGAAAATCACCTTTAAAGTTGTCCAAATGAAGTTC
>JAFVLL020043331.1:0-30464 GCA_021397915.2 Tor tambroides
CTTGTACATATGGGTACAGTCATTTTAGACACTTCCAAAACTGTTGCAACAGAGATGGAAATACAATTTTTAAGTACATGAATTATGTTCCCATCATTGTTGCCACAGATTTGGAAGAGCATTTTTCTGTTCTAAAGAAGGAGGTGTCCCAATACTTTTGTCTATATAGTGTATGTACAAGTCATTGGTGTTTGGTGAAGAGTTTTTGGCTCAAGGTCTGCATTTACAGTCACACCAGAGGTGTTAAACTGGGATTAGGACTTGGTTTTATGCAGACCAGTCAAGTTCTTCCACACTGACTGAATCAATCATTTACTTTTTAAACCTTGCTTTATACACAGAGGCATTGTCATTTCTCAAAATTTTTTTGGTATATGATCAAATTAGTTAAAAGGAGACCAGAATATCATATAAACTTGAGAGACTGGGATCTTTTAACTTGGTCCAGTATGAAACCACCTTCTGTAGCAACACCTTAGCAACTGCTTAGTAACATCAACCACACCCTAGGATCATGACTGCATATTTTTCACAAGCACAACGCTCACAATTTATTGAGAAAATACACAGAAATTTGAAAATGCCAGTAAATACTAATCATTTGTTTCATGAGTAGTCATCTAGTAAGTTTTCTTTGGCTATAGGTCATTCCAAAGGACTACAAGACAATGACTGCCCTGGCCAAAGCCATCTCTAAGAACGTGCTGTTTGCCCACCTGGATGACAATGAGAGAAGGTAAATGCACATCATCGGAGGTTGTTTGTTGACAAGTATTATTAGTATATAAAGCTACGCTCGCACTGTCACTGTGTGGGATTGACAAACACATTTGCTTATAGGTGTGAGTCTCAAAATGTCCTGTTCACACAGTAGCTTAAGTATCAAAGATGGTGATGTCCTAAACCGCAGACTCTTATCACATTTGACATGACAAAAGTTCAATTGATGTGTGATTTCATCTGTCAAGTCTTGATTAACCAACAACGTTTCAGTTGCACACATACCACAAAACTGTCTGGAGTAGCTCTGGTGGAGGACAGAGACTGGATCACTGTGTGACGTGACAGACAAGTACGGTTTTGTTCACACATGCCTAAAAACACGGTTGGAAGTCCTGATAATTTATGGGTGTGTTTTTGATTATAGAACACAGTTGTCACTCATGTAAATAACTGAAATGTGTGTGAACACAACCATATTAATGACTCAAATGCAGGACTGACATCCATATTCTACTGCTGTGTGAACATGGCCTAATCCACACTATAGTTCTTATTGGCAATGTACACACTGTAAAGATTCAGGAGTGACAACCGCTTTTAAATATGTGAATGGATCCCCTATATTATCATTTTGTGTGTGTACGGAACAGACCTCACTCTCGAAATTGTGATGACTGACACCATGGTAAACATAGTAACTTTCTGCCATCTCACGTGTTTGATATCCGCTATTTTGAACCAAAGTAATAGTACAACGACCAAAGACTTGTTTTGTTCAGTGATTTTTATTTTTTTATTTTTATTTTTTATAACTAAACCACTGTCTGAACCATCATTTTTTTGGAAGACAGTTTTGCAGAGCATGCTCTTGAAGGTTGCCATGTCCACTTATTATAAGTGATGCATATTAAGCGTCATTCGGCTTGCTGTTTGGTCTCAGCTCATAAAGCGATCCAGTTCATGAAGTTAATAAAGCAATCCGGTACAAATCGTGATATTTTAGTATGTGGCATATTTCCAAGATAACACATTTGGATTTAAGTTTATTATGGGCTTTTTCTTTTTTTTTTCTTTTTTTTGTTTGTTGTTTGTTTTCTAAAAGGATCTAGCAACACTGTGTCAAAACGTTCCCTGTGATTTCTTGCACTGCTCATACAGAAAAGTAGGGCTGCCACTAACGACTATTTTTATTTCGATTAATCTATCGACTAATTTATCGATTAATCTAAACGATTAATTTCCCACAAAAAAATCAACAATTTTACTTAAAAACATTTTATTAAACTTGCAACTTTGCCATTCAGTAGTGTCCCATAAAAAAGTATAAATGTAAACACATTGACGAAATGTAAAACTAAGAGTAAAAATGTAAACAAACCTAATAAAAATGAAATAAGAAAATAATAACAAAAGTGTGAGAAGTACTCTTAGAAGTATGTAAACAACAGATTTAAACAGACATCTCCAGAATGATGAAAAAATGAACAGAGGACTTCAGTAGTGAAACTCCAAATGAAATCCAAATTTCTATGAAATCCTTTTTTTAAAGCAAAAGTAAAGTGCAACATAGAGTGCAAGAAGCAAATGTCCATCTCATAGTCCAAATCACTGAAATCAAAGTTCAGTATTATAGTGTAAGAATTACAACATATCCACATGTTCTGGTCTACTACTAATAAAATCATAACCAAAAAAACAATTTTTTTAGTCAGCTTGTTACAATTTAAAACAACTGCCTGACGATTGTTTTACAGTTTACTGCGCTATCTAATACTTGTTTAATATTGACTAAGCATCTTTTAATTCAAATGTCTACTTAATCTTTGGCCATTTCTTTATGACAGAAATGCTATAGCCTCTGTAATTTAATGAATATGTGGACATCACGTGTAAACTCGGAGTGAGGGTTTGAGCTTTTATTTTGAAACCGCAATGAACAGTTAGCAGCATATTGAGAAAGACATTCCTGTATTCTCTTGAGTTTGTGTAGATTTATAAATGATTTACCTTACAAATCTGATGAAATGGCACACGTTGCATTCCCAGGTGATTGTTATAATAAACCCAAACTCACAACAACATGCAGCGATGGAGTTTGAGACCCTCCACACATGTAAATGATAACGGTTTCTGTGGAACTACTGTGAACGGAGCCGCTGTGATGAGACGCACGTACTTAACCTACACGCATATAAATAATTAAAGCGCATATACTGTATTAGAACTGCATCGCATATAATTATTTAATTAAATTGTAGCGTTTGTGAATTCACAATTATGCTTAATTATGAATTTAAAATGGGTTTAATATATCATGCAGCCTTGGAAAAAAGTCTAATGTTTCAAAAAAGTCTAGTGTTTTATGGATTCTTATCCGTGAAATGCGCCACTCCGGGTATTTTGCCGGTTAGTCGACGTGGGCAAAATGAAGTCGAGGATTTTTAAAAATCGAATAGTCGAATAGAATCGACGTATCACGACAGCCCTACAGAAAAGTTACGTATTTGGTTCTGTACACACTTTTTGAAATTTCTGTGAATGCGGTTGCCACTACCTTGATTTTTCTGGAGTCAATTGACCCTTCACAAAGACCTGCCTCCCTTCATTACTGTTGCTATGCTATAAGCCATGGAGCCACACATCATGTTCTAGGGCTGTGCAATTAATCGAATTTGATTATCATGCGCATTTAGTCAGTAAAGCCGGTTTCGTGATTAGTAGTAAATCCCCATCACCTGCTTTCAGATGGTGCGGCATTTACTACATAGAGCTGCTTCACTGACAAGCTAGGCAATATCGTGTTCACAATCGAAGGCGATTCATCTGCGATTATGAATGTGATATTGCCTAGCTTGTCAGTGAACTACGGCTCTGTGTAGTAAATGCCGCTCCAGCAGGTAATGGTGATTTACTACTAATCATGAAACCGGCTTTACTGGCTAGATGTGCATGATAATAGAATTCGATTAATTGCACAGCCCTATCAAGTTCTCACGCAGTGAAGAATACACCGCGGAGCAAAGAGGAAACTGACAGCAAGACAGAGCAGGTTACTTCTGGTATAAAACAAAGTCCCAACTTTCAAATTTTGTCTTTTTTTTTTTTTTTTTAAAGAAATTCAAACAATAAATACAGTTTTGTAGCTCTTTAATGTGTCGTGACAGATCGCTGTAACGCCTCAGTTCAAGCGGCTCGTGAACCGATCATTTCTTCCGCTACTTATAGCGCAAAATAAACATGAATGAACATCAGAAGATATCTTGTTTCAACTACGGAAAGACGTCAATACACACAATTTTTCAAGTTCGAAGTCCAGCGATGTTAATTTACTCTCCTGTCTGATTAGGTTGTCGGACAAAAATGGCAGATTCTGCATTATGATTGGTCAGATCGCCTGTCAGTCAAACTCCCTGCAAAGGGTCAATTCAGTTGTAAAATGTGGCTGTCGCTCACATATTTTACTGATCTGTGTCTACAGAACAGGATTAAGCACTAAAAGCTGAAACTGTAGTGTGTATGTGGCCACGGGGAAGTCTTATGAATGGGCTTGTGCTGTTGGCCACTTGTTTCTTATTCTCAGGGCTGGTCTTGTGTGTTTGGTGGGGTGAGGGTGTGAGTCGTGTCAGAGGGGCTTGTGACTAGCCACTGTATTTGCTCTGTTGCTCTCGTCACCATGGCAACCCGCATTGAAACAAAACAAGGCATTGTGTCTGAGCGTAGTGGAAAGTGTGTTTTAATGTGGGTGTGGGAAAATAGCGTTGCTCGGATTGTTTCGTTTTGGCTTTCGAGTCCGGGAGATGCCACAAACCCTAAACAACAACGAGGAGAAAAAAGCCTCTCCCAGTCCACCAGGAATTTCGCTCAGGTTGCTCCGTCTTTGTGTACGGAATACGGTTTCATTGCTGAGGAGAATCCATTATCCATACAGATCCACCATGAAGGGAACAAACTCTCAGCTTTCTGCTTTTAAAGCCTCTATGAGAACACACGAAACGGCCCAAACGCTCAAAACATCCCGTCTGCACTCAGCTGGAAATTCACCACACTTATTATCAGGCCTTCTTGCCAGGGACTGCAGATGTGTGTTATCGTGTGTTAAGATTGATATCATTTCTTTGGCTGTTGTGAATATATCACAGTCACCATTTATCAGAATTACAGGCAAATTTAGTTGGAAAAGACTGATTTTGTGCAGTGCATCATCTTAAGGCAAGGCTTACCTTGTCATTTTTCTTCTGAAAGCTCCAGAACACTCTTCATATTTCTGACTCAGATTTGTGGAGAACATTAACGTTGTTTCTATGGTTACGGAGTCTTTGCTCCTAGCGACGGCCACGCACAATGTCCAGTTTTCGGCATGTGTGTCTATGATACTGTCAAAACAACAAGCTTGATGTGGTCATACCAAATATGTATCTGGTAAATGACAGAATAATGACATTATGTCAGGATCATTTCATTGTTTTATAGATTTATGTTAGTCTGACGTGTTGCAGATGCATTAAGAGCAGTCTGGATTTCTCTAGACAGTGAACACTTTAATATTTTTTATTAACACCTACTATATATTTATTGCTATATATATATATATATATATATATACATACATATATATATATACATATACATACACACACACACACACACACACACACACACACACACACACACACACACACACACACACACACACACACACACACAACTGTTAAAATTTGGGGTCAGTAAGATTTTCTGAAAGAAAGAAATTAATTGTATTTAGCACCAATGCATTAAATTTTATTATAAAAATTTGTTATAAAATATTTCTGTTTCAGATTAATGCTGCTCTTTTGAACTTTCTATTTATCAAAGAATCATGAAAAAATATATCTATATATATTAAGCATGTTTCCTGAGCTGCAAATCAGCCTATTAAAATAATTTCTGAAGAATCATGTGACACTTTGCATCACACAAATAAATAATTATTTAATACATTATTTTAATAGATTTTTTTTTAATGACAATAATAAAGATATAGCCTATATTCAAATCAGCATAAAAACTAAAATTAAAACTAAAACCATTAAAAAACATCTTAACTGGACAGAAATTAAATGTATATTAAAAAAAACTTTTTTTTTGTTTCAAGTTGACAAGGCAACATTTCCTATTTGAATTTACCTTGAAGTATTAAAAAAAATATTGAAATATATGCTGATATGCTAAAATAACTAAAACTAAAACTGAAGTAAAAATTTAAAATCGAAATAATCAAAACTATTTGGACTTTTAAATAAAAACAAGAAAAATACCAAACATGACAATAACCCACAAGTATTTCAAGATATTAATAAAAGCTATAATAGTATCTCATTGATGTACTAAAATAACACTGATTCAATTAGAAAACTTTTATTTTAAATTGTATTAATTTTACAATATTACTATTACTATAATATTTACTTCCTGGGTGAACGTAAAGAACATAATGTCTTTCAAAAACATTAAAAAATAAATCTTACTGATATCAACCATTTGAATGCTAATGAATTTATTTATCTATTTTTTTTTATTGAAATTTCAATTAAATTTTAAAATTTTTTCAATTTCAATCTTGACCTATAGCCACTACAACACCCCCAAATTTGTGCACAGTGCAGTAAACTCAAAAAGCAATGGCATACAGTAGGTGAGTGGGAGTCATATGCTTTGCAAATGTAATCACCACTGGCACAGATTTGGCTGTTGGCTCTTGCAGGCATTCACACATATGGCCATATATAGTAGAACATGCCATACACTGTTTGCTTTATTATGCTGCAGTCAGTAAGAGCTTCTTGTTATGATCACTGGGGACACACGGGCAGATGTAATCACCGCTGGAGCTAAACATTACAGCTAGATGGCAGATATTGTAAGGGAGTATCTGGCATGTGGCATAGCCCACCCTAGGGTCCACCCTACAGGTTATTTGTTGTCTGGTGTGGTTTTGTTGCCATGGCAAATAAAGCAGTTACCTCATGGTGGTATGGGAATAGCTCATTGGCAAATTTAATGCGCAGTCTGATGCTGAACTTGACCTTGGGAGTTAGGTCAGCCTGAAAGATGTATGAGTCATCAAAAGAAGCTGCTTTTGTAAGCTGAATAACAATATTCTTGCACAAAATATAATCTTTCTATTCATTCACAAAATAGAATTCATTTCTATTCTACTTTCAGTAAAGAGAAATTCTTGTATTCAGGTGGCCTTTATACTGTACATGTGTTCAAGGTTCACAGGTTTCTGAGAGACTTGTTGAGAGGTTTAGACTTTACACATACATTGACATTTCTTTGCCTGTTTTGCTTGCATAACCAGTTTCGAAAAGGACAATAGTTCTCTTTTTTTTTTCCAATGTTTTTTAATTGATTCAATTTATTTTGGTTGAAAAAGTTTTTTTTTTGCATTACAGTAAAAAGTTAAAAATATAATTAATATTACATAGTAATCACATATCACAAAATATATATTCCAGTGCAAAAAAACAACATTTTCCTAAAATGAGCTTCATTTTCTTAATGAAAACTCCCTTTTTTGTTATTCCCATTATTTCCAATGGTTATTCTCATTAAAGTAAAACATTAATAAAAAATCAGCATAAAATAAATAAAAAAAACATGACACATTTCTCAGTGTAGTATTTTTTTACTGCACTGCTGTAAGAATTTGAGGGTAAAAGTTAATCATATAAAATATAAGTAATATTACATATTAAATACATATCACAAAATAATTTTACAATGCTAAAGATATTTTCCTAAAATGGGCTTCATTTTCTTTATGCAAACTTTCTTTTTTTGTCATTCCCTTTATTATCAATGGTGATTCTCATGCAAAACGGTAATAAAAAGTGGGCATAAAATGAAATGGCAGTATGACAAACACCATAACACAATTTTTTTTTTTGCATTACAGTGATAAGAGGAATAATATTTATTGCACTGCTGTATTTGTAGAATTTGGGGGTGAAAGTTAAAATATAAAAATGCGATTAACATTACATATAAATTTAATATCACAAAATAATATTACATTGCTAAAAATTCTCTCTCTCTCTCTCTCTCTCTCTATATATATATTATTTTATTATTATTATTATTATTATTTTACCTAAAATGGGCTTTTTTGTCATTTAAGGGGTGAAACATGACCTTCCCTTGATGGTTTTTGTGAGGTTCACCTTATTATTTTCAGTTTACGTTATTTTTGATTATACCATACTTCCTATAATTGCTTTATTCCAATGCATATGTCTTAAACTCTCTATTTTGTAATCTATTTTCATTTTATTTTAAGGTGTCCTTACAGTGTAATTATATATTTAAGTACTGAGTAATATTAATTAACTACATGTACTTACTATGTGGTTAGGGTTAGGATTAGGATTTGACTTGGGGTTACTTGCATGCAATTATGCATAATTAATTGTTATTATAATAGTAACCTATAACGTTTAACAAGAACACCGTAAAATAAAGTGTTACTGAACATTCTCACTCTTATTTTACCCATAAACACAAATGGACTCTGAACCTTCAGAGCCTTGTTTTGCACTACCAGCGTCCTCTCTGCGGCCCCAACTCTCCCTCTCTTTGCACAGGGGCCCTGCAGCATCTCAAACAACAGAGCTTTGTGTTCTAATTAAAAAACAAAATACCAGCAATCAGCAGTAACGAGCACTTGAGCTGGAATGAACCACAGCTACTGAACCTACAGAGACATTGTCCGCCTGTTTGTGCAGACAGTGTGTTGTGGTTTTGCATACACATTTCTGCTCGTACATGAAATAAGTCACTGCATGCGTGTGTGTACGTCATGCTTTCTAGAATTAGACTGATAAGCTTGTGGAGATTAGCATGTAAAATAATGTTTTCTTTGTATAACATCATTACAGCTCCAAAGCACGGGGAACATAATGTGGTCAAATGGAATAAAAGCATGGTTAGTTTGATTTTAAACTGTTTCGATGTCTCCTGATAACTCGTAGTCGCTTTATCGCGTCCAAGCACATCTGTTCAGCTCCCCTTTATAATGTTAACCTGCTCTCAGCATAATGGCTATCTGGTTTCCTGCTCATATCTGATATAAACTTCACACCGTGATTGTGGGGAACAGCTGTTTCACGCACCTGCGGACCAGACAGTACTATTAAAAATGACCTTTAAAGTAGACAGTCACGCTTTTGTAATGCTAGCTAGTGTGGCTATTGAGTTTCATATGCGGTTCGAGTAAAGAAAGTAAGGTGGATTATGAAGAACTTTGTCAAAAAAATGATTCAGCTTTTATTTAGCCAGAGAGTGTTCAAATAAAAAGCTGAATTGTAAATAAAGTGAAAGACAGGGACAAATAAGCTGTCTCTATGCAGACTGAGTGAAGTGTGGGTAATTTGTTCACATTCTTCAGTGGATGGATGGATCTGTCTCTGGAGAATCTCAAGTCTGTCGTCACACGTGCACGTTAGCTATCTTCATCGGTCACGCAGGTAATTTCGCTGTGCCTGCACTTCATTTTTCAATCTAGATTTTCCATTTTCTGAGGAAGTTGTGAAGAAAATTTCTGTAGAAATGTGATGCTCGTCTGTTCTAGGATGTTCAGAGTGGATGTTAGTGTGTTGCTATGCGGTTGCTAGAATGTTGTGGATGGTTACTTTACTGACAAGAGTCAAAATTTCAAGTCAAATCAAATTAATGTATTAGTTTAGTGCTTTTGACAATACACTTTGTATCAAAGCAGCTTTACAGAAAGTCATGATGTATCATCCTACGTGAGTAAACTTTATACACTGCTGTTCAAAAGTTTGGGATCAGTTAGATTTTTAGGCCGTATTTATTTGATCAAAAATACAGATAAACTATAATATTGTGTAATATTATTGCAATTTCTTCCTATTTTAATATACTTTAAAATCTCATTCATTTCTGTGACGCAGCGCTGAATTTTCATCAGCCATTACTCCAGTCTTCAGTGTCACATGATCCTTCAGAAATCGTTCTAATAATATACTGATCTATTATCAGTGTTGAAACTGTTGTGCTGCGTAATATATATTTTATAAAAAATAATATATTTTAAATTTTTTAACAATACACAGTACCAATCATACAGTTGAGATTTGCTTTAAAGTATTTTATCACTTTACTGTATGCAGGTAAGATATACTTATAGTAATCGTATAATTTATTTATTTATTTTTTATTAATTAATGATATTCCGATCTGTAAATATGGTACAGGTCCTTCCCTTAATGTAAATCTGTTAATTATTTTGTGGTTTTTCCTCCATCAGGCAAAAATCATACATCGTTTAGAAAATTAAGAGAGCATTTCTTCTTAAAAAGCCACATAATTTGAGGTATTTTGTTATTAACAACAGTTTTGTACGGGACGAGTTGTGCACCAAAGTTAAACCAGCACCACTAATAATATGCTACTTATTAATTTTGCCTAGGAATCGTATGAACATGCAGTGATATTATTTTTAGTTCATGTTGGCTTGTTGGTACTTGTGTTCGTCCTTATAATTGCACTTTGTACTAGCAATAAATTACCAAATGATAACTAAAGGTTTCCATTATGTATGAGCAAAGATTTTTCCTGCTCATGGTACAATTATAGGGATTACTTTGATTTACAGTATCTAGCTTTAGCCGTCAAATCAGTGCATGAAACTGTGTGCTGCAGCCTGCCCGAGCACACGGATGGTGTTGGGTTTTCAGAGAAGTTCTTGTAGCAGTCGACAGTAAAAAGTGAGCGCAGTCACTCTGTAGTGCAGACGCACAGTCTGAAGCAGACACGCACAGGTCAGAATGTGACACTGTGAAAGTACGTGAGCTGATTCACTTCCTAGCACTGAAATTACACTAGCATTCAGAAGTGTGGGATCAGATTTTTTTTTTAAAGAAATGAGCAAGATTAAAGAGCAAGGATGCATTCAATTAATTCAAAGTAACAGTAAATACATACTGTATGTTACAAATTATTTCTATTTCAAATAAATTTTGTTCTGTTTTTAACATTGGTAGTAATAAGAATTTTATTTATATATACAGTGCCCTCCACTAATATTGGCACCCTTGGTAAATATGAGCAAAGGCGGCTGTGAAAATAAATCTGCATCGTTTATCCTTTTGATCTTTCATTCAAAAAATTCACAAAATTCTAACCTATCATTGAAGTAAAACAATTGAATGTGGGGGGAAAATATCACTGTGAAATAAATGCTTTCTCTAGTTCATGTTGGCCACAATTATTGGCACCCAATTATTGCAACATCCTTTTCCCATGATAACAGTTCTGAGTTTTCTCCTATAATGCCTGATGATTTTGGAGAAAACCTGATAAGAGATCAGAGACCATTCCTTCATCCAGAATCAGACCCTTTAGATTCCCAGCTCCATGACGGTGCTTCTTCTCTTCAGTTCACCCACTCATTTTCTATAGGGTTTAGGTCAGAGGACTAGGACGACCATGGCACAAGCTTCATTTTGTGCTCAGTGACCCATTTTTGTGTTGATTTTGATGTTTGTTTTGGATTGTTGTCCTGATAGAAGATCCAACCACTGCCCATTATAAGATTTAATACAGAGGCAGTCAGGTTTAGATTTTTTATCTGTTGGTATTTGATAGAATCCATGATGCCATGTATCTGAACAAGACGTCCAGGACCTCCAGCAGAAAAATAGGCCCACAACATTAAAAATACAGCAGTATATTTAACCGTGGGCATGGGGTACTTTTTATCCTTGTTTGTACTAAACCTATCTGGTGGGTTTGCTGCCAAAAAGCTCTTTTTTTGTTTCATCTGACCATAGAAGCCAGTGTCTTTTGAAGTTCCAGTCATGTCTGACAACTGAATATGTTGGAGTTTGTTTTTGGATGAGCGAGGAGAATTTTTCTTGAAACCCTCCCAAACAACATCTGGTGATGTAGGGGCTGTTTAATTTTTTTTTTTTTTTTTAGGTTTCTGACCCCAAGACTCAGCTAATCTCTGCAATTCCCCAGCTGTGGTCCTTGGAGAGTCTTTGGCCACTCAAACTCTCCTCCTCACCGTGCATTAGGACGATATAGACACACGTCCTCTTCCAGGCAGATTTGTAACATTTTTAGTTGATTGGAAATTCTTAATTATTGCCCTGATGTTGGAAATGGGTATTTTCAATGCTTTAGCTCTTTTCTTACAGCCACTCTCTATTTTGTGAAGCTCAACAATCTTGTTCTGCACATCAGAACTATATTCTTTGGTTTTGCTCCTTGTGATGGTCGTTTAAGGGAATTTGGCTTTTGTGTTCCTCATATTTATAATCCTGTGGAACAGGAAGTCATGGCTGGACAATTTCATGCTCCGAGTCACCCTGGTGTGCTAAAAAAATGTAAATATGAATGGGAATATAATTCAGAGATATTTTACTCATAAGAATTTCTAGGGGTGCCAATAATTGTGGCCAACATGTATTGGAGAAAAACATTTATTTCATCATCAGATTTTCTCCCCATTTTCAATTGTTTTACTTCAGTGATAGGTTAGAATTTTGTGAATTTTTTGAATGAAAGATCAAAAGGATAAACAATGCAGATTTATTTTCACAGCCGCCTTTGCTCATATTTACCAAGGGTGCCAATATTAGTGGAGGGCACTGTATATATATATATATATATATATATATATATATATATATATATATATATATATATATATATATATATATATTTATTTTGGAGCACCAAATCATATTAAAAAGCATATTACAATATTATGTGATATTATTATATTATTTTAAATTTTATTATATATTATTTTATGTTATTTTAAATTTTAATAATATTGAACAATATTATTGTTTTTACTATAATGCAGCCTTGCTGAGCATTAGAGATTTCTTAAAATATCTTACTAACCCAGAACCTTTGAATGATAGTTTTATTTTATTTTATTTTTTATGAATTGCACCTTCTAAACATTATACATCGAGATTTTGTATTTATCACAATGGTTTAAGTCAGTCTGCAGTATCATGTTTGTTTTGTTTAATGTTATTACTGAATTTTATAACGCTGCCTATTCATGAAAACAGTTAAAAAATTTTTTTTTTTTTCTGCAGACAGATTTAGTTAATCCAGTGCTAGTTTCTTTAATGTGTGTGTGTCCTTGAGTGCACATAAACTAGAGCATGCAGCTGGGGTAATCCACCAATTAAGCAGCAAGTAATGACCCTTCTGGCCTTTGACCCTTGACCCTTGACCCAGCAGCCTCTGGCCTTTGCTCTCATATCCCAGTGCTGATGGACAGTGAACATCTTTGGAAACAACAAAGTGCATCAGATCATTAATGAACTTCTCAGTGAAGCACCTCAGAATAAGTCAAATAGTCAATTCTGAATCACATCCGATCTTTTCTGTTTCTAACCACCTATTAGTTAAAACCGCACATAAAACTGAAGTAAGTCGTACTGATCATCAACCTTTTGGTTTCGAGTGTTTTTAAATAGCACAGCTCATAGTCTACCTGATAGGCCACACACGCAGCAGAGGTCTTGTAAGGCCAGTTTATTTTGTCCCAGTCTGTTTTAGGCAGAGGAAATGGGGAGCAGAGGAAGTTTACAGGTGACGTAACGCTGCGGCTGTATCAGATGAACCCGAATCACAGCTTCAGAACTCAGGCTAATGGAGGACACCTTTGACACTTCGATCTGCCTCATAATCTGCTCAAATGCTCACACACCAGGTGGCTGTCAGTTTCCTTCAGATATGAGCTCAGATAATGCACTCTTCAGAAGAGAGCTGCTCTTTATGAACATATGTGGTCTAGGCATTAATAGTAGGCCATTTTGCTCATTATTCAACAGCATTTACATGACACTCCACTTTCCCAGTTGATATAGTTATACACGGCATCAAAGAATTATACAGAACACTCTGTAAATGACATGAATTCACAAACTTCTTCACTTTTATTTGTGACCCTGGACCACAGAACCACAAAACCTTTCCATTGATGTATGGTTTGTTAGGACAGGACAATATTTAGCAGAGATACAACTATTTGATCTACTATTAAATACTATACTATTAAATACTACTATACTACTATTAAAATCTGGAATCTGAGGGTGCAAAAAATCAAAATATTGAGAAAATCGCCTTTAAAGTTGTCCAAATGAAGTTCTTAGCAATGCATATTACTAATCAAAAATTAAGTTTTGATATATTTACGGTAGGAAATTTACAAAATGTCTTCATGATGATTGTATCTTCAATCGTCATTGTAAATATCTTCAACATGATCGTTACTTAATATACTAATGATTTTTGCAATAAAAGAAACATCAATAATGTACTTTTGGCTATTGATACAAATATATCCGTGCTACTTATGACTGGTTTCGTGGTCCAGGGTCACATTTGTGTGCTTGTTTATGAAATATTTCAGTTAATTTGATGATGCTTTCAACTACATTGAGGAGTGTTATTTTAGAATTATATGCTATTATAATTTTTGAATAATATTTTAAAGTAGCTTTTATTTTTATATTTGGATTTTAATTTGTTTTAGCAATTTTTATGTGTATTTGTCATTTCATTTTTTAAATATTTTAGGTTTTTATTTTATATTTATTTATTGTAGTAATTTAGCTCTTTAACGCATTTATTCACTTCTGATTTTCATCTAAGTTTAAGTTTACCTTCATTTAAAATTTTATTTATGCTTCATTTCAATTACCAAAACTGATTTTTTTAACAATAACAATGCTGCTCATTGTGCAATTTTTCTGAAATTCACCGTCATGTTTTAGATGGTTGCTAAGGTATTGTGAGTGACTTTAACACGTTGCTATGGAGCTACTAGGATGTTTTGATTAATACTGATGGAAGTGATACGTGTTTGATTAAAATAAATTCATTTTAAATTTCACATTTTATTTGACAAAAAATTGACAAAATTGACACAAATACAGAAAAAATGAAATATTATTAATTTAAAATGTCTATTTTCCATTTGAATATAATTTAAAACATTATTTATTCCTCTAATCAAAGCTGAATTTTCAGCCTCATTACTCCAGTCTTCAGTGTCACATGATCCTTCAGAAATCACTCTGATATGCTGATTTTGTGCACAAGAAAATCTATCATCCTGCTTCATATTTTTCTGCAAACCATGATAAAAAATCAGTATTTTTTGATGAAAAACAAAGTTCAAATGAACAGCATTTATTTGAAATAGGCTTTTTGCAACATTATAAATGCCTTTACTGCCACTTTTGATCAATTTAATGGATTCCTGCTGAATACAAGTATAAATGTTTAAACTTTTGAGCAGTATTGTACTAGAGCAGAATGTCCACGAGACCCTGCAGTTTCACTCTCCATCCTGTAAGAGATGCTGTTTCTCCAACTCAGAGACTCCGTGACTCCAGATGATCCACAATCGGACCCGGTTCATTTAGTGCCAGATAGCAGAGCGGAGCAAATGAGTGCATGACGTTACATCAATCCTTTACGCTTATCAACACTGTATAATTTGAAGCTGTTATGTTGCTGTGAGCTGTTAAACTCCGGCCCACAGGAAGCTGCGATGTTTGGCTGTGATGTGGGCCACTTTTGGGAGGCACTTGACAGCTTCCACACAGGTGTGTTTGCTCTGGCAGTGGTGATGTCGTAAGCGCGCTCGTACAAACACACACTCTCACCAGGAAGAAGGAGGAAAAGTGGCTGGCTAATGAATAGCCTTAACTGACTTGGCCCGAGGATGTTTGTCTGGGCAGTTACACAGCGAGTGTGTGTGTGTGTGTGTGTGTGTGTGTGTGTGTGTGCAGTGAAGGCTGTCCCCAGCTGGAAGTTTCACTCATCTTTCTTCCCGTGCAGAATTACTGTGGCAGTTTTACCCCGTGAGTGTCACTAGAGCTGTTGTAAAGTACGAGTCTGTGTGTGGTCAATATTTAGCATAGCTTTGTGCTGTCACAAAGGGAGTTTCTGCTAATGAGGTCAATCGCCACAAGAAGCAGTTCTCTCTCTCTCTCTCTCTCTCTCTCTCTCTCTCTCCCCCTCTCCCTCTCCCTCTCTCCACATTAGTCCTGTTTGCATTCTTTTATATTCCTCTTTTTCTGTCCTCACACTCATGTCTTCTGAGCGAGAGTGTTTAATGGGCTGTTTTGGCCCGTCTGGGCCTCCTGACCTGACCCGTTACCACCCAACCGGTCCCTGCCATCCCTCTGGAATTCACTGCAACTGTATCGGTGAACATTTCTGAAGGGGGGAAAAAAAATCAAAGAAATACATATGCAAGACTAAAGTGTATAATCAACTAATAACTCTGTACAGCTGGCCATATACAGACACATTTTACATACATTTAAAGGGAGTATTGCTTTAAATTAAAATAACATTTTTTAATTTATATAATTTTAATACATTTCAGCAAAACATAGCATTAAATAATAAATAGATGAATTGTTTATTTATAAATGTTTTCATTTGTTATTTTACATAATTATTGTAAATAGCTAATTTTACTCATTTACTCATAAACTATTTACTTAAAGGTGTCATAGGTGATTGTCTTCAGAAACATTTTTTGTTATTCTGGTTGAAAGTCTCTTCACATCCTGATAGCAATCATTAAGTTAAGTGGTCTAAATGTATTTATCTGTATTTATATATTCTGTGGAAGGTGTAGGACCAAGAAATGTTCGTCCAAACAAAACCAGTAATTGTCTTTTCTACCTGTCTGTCAATGTATGTATTTGCGTACCTCTGCGCACCCTGTTCGCGCAGACACGATACGTCATCAGCGCGTTCACGCACGCTATTGCAGACAGAGCGAGAATGGCAGACAAACATCAACAACCCGATCTTCCTTCCTGGTATTGTAGTACTTTCACTAACTGTGCTATAAAGTTTTCTGACCGGTGAATGACACATGATGTAGCCCAGCGGTTCCCAATTCCAGTCCTCGTGCCCCCCGTTTTGCATATTTTGCATGTCTCTCTTAGTTAACACACCCGATTCAGATAACTAGCTGGTTAGAAGAGAGCTACGTGCATGAACTGTGTCCCGATTGACATGCTCCCTACACAGTGTTCATTGCTCCCTACTCCCTGAGCAGGGGAAATCCGTCGGAAATTTATTTCACTTCGGAACATTCATTCGCAGATTGCACTGCGCAGCGTCTTTACACACAGACGAAACTTACTAGAGAAGTGTGACATAATATACCTCTGTAAATAAATACCATTTAAATTCACATCTTGCACACTTTATTGCCCTTTGTATGGAACATATACGCTCGCTTTGAACTGGAATCATGGCGGAATATCTGGTGATGTCCACTTCGCAGGGCACTTATGACTTATGGTCAAATAGAACAAAAGTCAGACGTGATAAGATATACATATGAAATGTGCAGAGCGGGGAGAGCATGAGGACTGTTATTGGAAACCGTTGATGTAGTAATTTAATGTTGTCTCTGGTATTCCGCTCTCTGAGCGTATGTGTTCAGGGGGCATGGCTTTGGACGGCGATTGCAGGGAGGGTGGGACGTTCGCTTTCAGTGCTATCATGCTAAAGTTAGCATTTTCCGAGATGTCCCACTACACCTTTAAGTGTTTGTTAATTTATTTAAATGTTTATACATTTATATTTGTTTTTATAATTTCTAAATTAATGCATTCATTTTTTTTATTTAATATTATTTATATATATATATTTCATAATTTGGCGTTTTGTCTGTCTTCAGCCTCCCTGTTCTCCAGATATTGACATCGCTATGCCAGTCTATCACTGCTTCAGTGTCCAGGTGTCTGTGTGCCATGTAATTCTTGCATGAAAGTGGATGAATCAGAATAATCAGCAGTAACTGGATCTCTCCTCTGCCTTTCTAAATTTGTTCCAGTTAATGCAATTCCAGCATTTCTAGGCCTCTTTTCCTCTCCCGTCCTCCTGTGAGCAGTGTAAACGGCTTTTCCCGTTAACACTGGACAAAAGGGGCTGAGCTGTTTGTGCTGAGCTCTCCTCTTCAAACACATCGCTCCCTTTCCTCTGCTGGACACAGAGAAAAAAATGATTCAGGTCAGGCAGCACTTCCTGTCAAATGTCAGACACTTTAGTTTGCTTTTCTGTTTTTATTGCCTGTGTGAGTGTATGTAGGTGAGACGGTCTGTCTTGTGATCAGGACACGTGAGAAAGACAGAGCCTCTGTCCTGTCAACACTTTTCGTTTTTCCTTTTTTTTCCTCTGTGGTTCAAAGGGGTGAATCTCATGAAGAAAAGCCAGGTCATATTTCACCTTAAAGCCAAAAGAAAAAATAAGAAACTATATTTTGAATAAGGAAAATTTGCCTATTTTAAGAGCCATTAATATTTTTTAACTGTTGCATTTTATTTCAAATTAAAGGGATAATTACTCACCCTCATGTCTCATTCCAAACCCATAAGACCTTTGTTTATCTTTGAAACACAAATGTAGATTATTTTTGATGAAATACGAGAGCTTTCTGACCCTGCATAGACAGCAACGCAACTGATACGTTCAAGGCCCGGAGAGCTAATGAGGGCATTGTTAAAATAGTCCATGTGACATCAGTGGTTCAGCTGTAATTTTATGAAGCTACGAGAATAGAAGGCTCTCGGAATTCATCAAAATTATCTTAATTTGTGACCTGAAGATGAGCGAATCAAGATGAACGGGTTTGGAACGACATGAGGTTGAGTTATAACATAATTTTTATTTTTTGGTGAGCTAGAACTACCCCTTTAAGCACTTAAATGTTCATTATGGTTATGTGGGGAAAAACTGTAATACAGTAATCATTTTTTGAATATAATATTTTTTGTCAATCAACAAATTTAAATAATCAAAGTAAATAAAAAACAAACAAACATAGTAGAATGATGCATAAAAAAAGTATTTTGGGGTTAAACCTGGACATTTTAAATTCAAACAATGAATAATTCATTATTTTTATACACTTGTAGTTAAACGAGCCCGAGAAAGTGAAATAACTTGGAAGAGAGGGGACTGAGGGAAACAGTGACTTTGTGGTTAAAGATCTGAGCTGGTAATCCAGATGCTGTCAGTTCAAACCCCAAAAAGTAGAAATGTGTGCTTCCGAAAAAAAAAAAAGAAAGTATACTCTAAATCACTACTGTAAATCTGCTGTATCTGTAAGAGAAATGTGGGAAGAGACATTTATTTGCTGGATTTCCTCTGTTAGTTGATTTGACCTTTTTTTGACAGTGTCGTAATCTGTAACTTTTTAACTTGATAATGTATGCCAAATATGTAAGGATACACAGACACTATTGATCTAATTTCTCCATTTTGCAATGTCATACTGAACTGGAAGGAAATCACATTGCTCAGATGTTGATCTTTCATAGCTCTGGAGAATTAATGTGGGCTTCACCATGTATCAACATTGTCTCAAATTTGTCTTTTAAAATTCCTCAGGAGTAATAAAATAGGCAAATATCAATCAAATGTTGACACACTGCAGAGAGAGTATCGCTCAACAGTTTGGGGTCCATAAGATGTTTTGAAAGTTTTAAAATATTGTGAAATATTTTATTGCAATTTAAAATAATTGAATATATATTAAAACTGAATTTATTCCTGTGATGCAAAGCTGAATCTTCAGTGTGACATGATCCTTCAGAAATCATTCTAATATGCTGATTTACTGCTCAAGAAGCCTTTCTTATTATTATCAATCTTGAAAACAGTTGTGCTGCTTGATACATTTTTTATGAAAACCCTTTTTTCTGGATTCTTTAGAGCAGCATTTATTAGAAACAGAAATCTTTTGTAACTTTATAAATGCCTTTATTGTTACTTTTGAACAATTTAATGCGTCCTTGCTGAATGTATTAATTTCTTTAAATAACTAAACAAATGGATAATCTTACTGGCCCCAAACCTTTGAAAGATGTAGCTATAAAATGAATGTGCATAGCAGCTCAGAATTTGATGAGAAACATTTGCGTTCATATTGAGATCTCTGGCATTTGATTGCAGATTTGTGTATTGTGATCTCTTCCGAAAGACTAGTGGAGACAGATTTGTTTTCTTCAAGAGACTCTTCATCACCTGAATAAAGACATTTGCTCTCCTTTTAATCTCATTGGTATCATTATGATTTTTCCTTTGTATGGTGAAGCTTAACAGTGGATTCAACTGTGTTAAACTGACAATTATGACCATTGTTTCTCCTTCCCTCTGTCTCAGTCTGTCTCTCTTTTCCTCTGGTTTCCTCCTGTTGTTCTGCTGTCTTCCTGCATTCCTGCATTCTTTCTTTTTCCTGCCTTAAAGCCCACTGTCTCCTTCAGCTGCTTTTCCTCGACGTGTGAGGTGTTTTTTGTATCGTCTGAGTGGTGTGTTTCGTACAGGATGAGAATTCACTGGAGCTGCATTGAACCTCAGTGTGAAGGTTGTACTATAATACTGATGCTTGACTCATCAACACTATAAATATTCATTCATTCCACTTGATTAAATGACAATTAAGTGGCGTTTTTGACAGTCTGGCATTAAATCTCATTTGAGATATACTTCTTTGGCTTGATTTTAGTGTTGGTGTCACTGAATCCATGAATCTGTCCATCACTGAAGACAAACAGGGAGACAGACAGACGTATAGACTAGACAGACAGACTGCATACTCTGAGCTCAGACAGACAGATGGATCCCAAAGGAAGAAGTGCGTCCAAAACAGCTGCAATGTTACACATAAAAACACGTAGCTCGTGGCCAATTAAACATGGGTTTTCCCTGCCTCATAGCAACCCTGTGCAGTGTGGGTAAACAGATCTGCATGTCTGCTGCTCATGATTGATAAGAGCAGCATGTGTGTGTGTGTGTGTGTGTGTGTGTGTGTGTGTGTGTGTTTATATAGTTTATGTTAGTGGGTCTGCTTTTTTCCACCATACAGTGATACAGTGAAATCACTGATTATCCCCGGTGAAGTTGTTAATGAGGCTTTATCAGTCTGACTTTGTCCCTTCCTCTCTGTTACAGATGCTATCGCTTGTGAAACAAAGTCAGCACTTTGTAAACAGTTTCGCACACTTAGAGGGAGCTTTGGCATTTTGTCCATTGTAGAGTTGATTCTATAGGATGCCAAGTATAGTCAGACAATGTATCTATTTGATCAAAAATACAGAAAAAAAATGTAATTTTGTGAAATATTATTGCAATTTAAAATAAGTTTTCTATTTTAATATGCTTTAAAATACCATTTATTCCTATGAATAAATGCTGTTCTTTTAAACTTTTTATTCATCAAAAAATCAAATAAAAAATTATCACAGGTTCCATAAAAATATTAAGCTACACAATAGTTTCAGCATTGATAATAAATCATCAAATTAGTATGAATTCTGAAGGATCATGTGACACTGAAGACTAGAGTGATGATGCTGAAAATTCAGTGCTGCGTCACAGAAATAAATTATATTGTAAAGTATATTAAAATAGGAAACAAATATTAGAATTTGCAATAATATTCCACAATATTACTGTTTTTTTTAATCAAATAAATACAGCCTTGATGAGTATAAGAGACTCCATTAAAAACATTAATGCCTGATCCCAAATGCTGATCCCAAACTTTTGAACAGCTGTGTGTGTGTGTGTGTGTGTGTGTGTGTGTGTTAATTTAATGCTTTTATTCAGCAAGAATGTGATACACTGATCAAAAGTGATAGTAAAGACATTTATATCTTGAACTTCTTGAAATATCTTTTAAAGATATCTTTTGAAGAATTCTGAAAAAAAAAAAATCACAAATATATTGCACAGCCCAGTGATCAATGTTGTGAACAATATTACTGTTTTACTGTATTTTTGATCAAATAATTTCAGCCTTGGTGAGTATAGAAGACATTAACTAAATGGTAATGTAAAATAATCAGGATGCTCCCATTGTGTCATGAAATGCATTTTTTTTGTATTCAAATGTAAATTTATTTTGTCATAACATGCTGCATTTCTTGTCACATAATTTGTTTAGACCACAAAATGAGTCCGGATACACTTGGAACCCTCTATGTTTTGTCCATGAACAACTGGAACAGTTCACACAAAAACAGAAATTTGCTGAAAATTTACTCATTCACACTAGCATTACATCACTTGCTCATCATTTTATCCTCTACAGTGAATGGGTGCCGTCAAACAGTTGCTTCTTATATCCACAATTTCACTTTCTCCAGTGAAAAAGACATCATGTCTGAATCCAGAGAGAAATATGCACAGATCAAGCACCGTTTACAAGCGAAAAGAGTCCAAAACTGTTCTAAACAAATATGTTGGTGGATTTTGATCTGAGAGGGCAACAGAGGATGGACTTTTTCACTGGAGGAAGTGTTTTTATGGATTATGGACTGGTATGTGACCACAGAGACCCATTTGTAAACATCTGTCCTTACTGAGTTTTGCAGATAGCGTGTCTCAAGACTGATCTCATAAAAGTACACAGGTGTGTGAGTCTGTCATCTGTTTAACACACAGCATGTTGCAGCTTCCACTCACAGATGAAACAAACACCCAGATGTGTCACAGTCAAATGCTTTAAACCAGACATTACTCTCTGATGTGATTTCACTGATGATTAAGTTAAAGTTGCGCCATTCAAGTGTTAAAGAGAGAGTTCACCAAAAATGGATATTTTGTCTTCTTTTACTCACCTTGATTTTGTTTCTAACCTGTATGACTTTGTTTGAAAGTCATTGGGCTCCAGAACATGCTTTACCTCAGCTGGCTTTTACTGTCTGAAGGCTAAAGAGTTTGTTCCTTTGCATTCAGCTGTTTTTCCCTTGACGTTTGCGAATGTAAGGCATGCTTAGGCTTGTGAGGACAAATAAAGGAGACCTAATGTTGGTGCTTTTAACACTTTCCCTTTGAAAGAATCAGGTTCAATTAAAGAAGAAGAGAAGAGGTGATGATTTAGGAGCCTCATTAGATTTTGCGGTCACACGTACGCACACAAAAACAGTAATTTACAAACCACTGTGCAGACGCTCAGTGTCATATCTTCCTTTATATGATGTTCTGCTTTGTATCTTCAGCAAAGTATAAATGTCCCTGAATGGCATGAAAACAACACGCTGTGATTGGTAACTAGTTATGATTAAGGTGCAAACAGGAACAAATCAGTCAAAATTCTGACTGCACTTACATTTAAAAAAAGTCACCAAGGCTGCATTTATTTGATTAAAAATACAGTAAAAACGGTAATATTGTGAAATATTTTTACAATTTAAAATAACTGTTTTCTATTTTAATTAGTGCTGTCAGACAATTAATCGTGATAATATACATTACATAATATATGTATGTGTACTGTTTATTATGTATGTATAAACACACACAAATACAGTAAATTAAATTTTTATATATATTAAAAATGTAATTTATTCCTGTGATCAAAGCTGAATTTTCAGCATCATTAATCCAGTCTTCAGTGTCACATGATCCTTCAGAAATCAGTCTAATATGCTGATTTGCTGCTAAAGAAACATTTTTATTATTATCAATGTTGAAAACAGTTGTGCTGCTAAATATTTTTGTGTAAACTGTGATACTTTCAGAAATGTTTGAATAGAAAAATCAAAAGAACTGCATTTTTTAAAAATGGACTCCCTTTGTGACATTGTAAATGTATTTTACATTTACTTTTGATCTGTTTAATGTGTCTTTGATGAAATAAAGTATTATATTCTGTTGAAAAATATGAAGCAGCATGGCAGTACGTTATTTCACTGTTTTCTCTCACACCCAGCAGTTGATCAGCTGCTGATTCATTGACAGCAGTGAGCATCACTCACTCTATCAATTTGTGGTTTTTGGATGGGAACTGTGGATACTTTACTCATTCTTTTCCCAGAAGGCTGTGCTCTACTCATCCTTCATAGTGACTTCAGCATCCACACTGACGCATCTCACGTTCTTCGGTGTATCCCACCCCAAATCTGCGGTGAATGTGTTTTATCACTTATATTTTCTCACTCTTATATTCAAACCCACCAACTTTTCCTCCTCCCACTCATTCATGGACAGGTTCAGACAAAACCCCTGTTCCTTCTCATGTTGCTGTCTACCTCCTCAGTTTTTAATTCCTTCTCATGCTCAAAAGACCAGCTTATGTTGGTCAAGACTGGTTTATGGCGGTTAGTGCTGCTTTGGTGCTGGTACTGTATATCCGGTGAAGATGGTCAATGTTGGTGTTTTTGCTGGTTGAAATATCCACCATCTGAAATACAATGGTTGTTGTGTATGATGTCCTACAATAATGTGTGTGCAGTTCTTGGAAAGAATAAAAATGAAGAAGCAGTTGAAAGTAAATTCATTCATGCTTTCCCCCCTATTTCTTTCAACTCATGCCTTAATCTCTACCAAGAATTGGTTATTAAATATTTGCTTTCTGTCTTTAAGACTGCATTTGGACTCTCAGTTTTAATGCATAGATCTGATTTTTTTTTTCTCCCACCTGTTTACTTTGACAGAACATGTCTTGTATTCGATATCTGTGTTTACATCAGTCTCCCACTTAAACTAGAATTATTCTATCTCTATACGTGTTTAAACAGATGTCCAGATATTGGATGTATAAACTACTGTTCAACAGTTTGGGATCAGTAAGATTTTTTTTTTTCGTGTTATTAAAAGATTCTCTTGAGAAAAAAAGCCTTTTTTGCTCTTTAAGGCTAGATTTATTTCATCAAAAATACAGTAAAAATAGCAACATCATGAAATATTATTACAATTTAAAAGAACTGCTTTCCATTTTAAAATATATTTCATCCTTCAGAAATCATTCTTAAGAGTGCTTAAGAAATATATTTTATTATTATTTTTATATATTTTTTTTATGATGTTGAAAACAGTTGTTCTGCTTAATATTTTTGTGGAAACCATGATACATTTTCTTTTTCAGGATTGTTTGATGAATAGAAAATTCAAAAGAACAGCATTTATTTGAAATATATATATTTTTTGTAACAACATAAATGTCTCTCCTGCCGCTTTTGATCAACTGAATGCATCCTTGCTGAATAAAAATGTTAATTAATTAAAAAAATCTTTCAGAACCCAAACTTTTGAACCATTTTTGAGGAATTGAGCCTATAACCTTGCCATCTCTTGCACCACTATTTGAGCTACAAGAGCTTTCAGTCCTCCTCAAACACTTCCCACCCACTCCTTTCTCAAATGTAAGACCGATCTTGCCGCCGATCATCACCAGCCACCTTCTCAATCCCTTTCCCCTCCCTTTACCTCAAGCCTTCTCCTCTGATCTTTCCTCCGTCTGACATCATACTCTGACATCACACTTTGAGTTTAACCATCCTGCTTCTTTAATGGCTACTCACAGCTCTGTTTTAACCACTTCACCTCGCTGAAATAGCCGTGGTTCAGTTCTCCAGGGAGCCATCATCATCATCTCCCACTGAAATGGTAATCTCGTAACGCCGCGGGGCTGTGAGTGGGTTCGAGTGCTGGGGAATCCCCGCAGCCAGACAGCTGATGAGAGCTCTCTTGGTGGAACTTTTTAAATAAACATCCTTTACACTCAGTAAACTTCTAAAACCAAGTGCCTGCGACTGAAGACCACCTACCAGATGCTCCATTATTTGCTCTCAAGACTGGAATATGAGCTTCAATGCCTCTAATCACTGCATTAAAGCTTACTCTGAAGTATAATGCATGCAATTACTTTTATATTCAGAGGAACTCATTTTAACAGCTTCTCACTGTTTCTACATGTTTTGCTAAGCTTAGTTGAATTATTACCAGTGTCTTCTAAGCTCACTATATTTGTATTAATTAATAAACTTTTGTGTGTGACTTGCGGTGTTGTTATATTAAACCAAAATGATTATTTTATTTATTTATTTGCTATTTAAAATACAGCCAAATTAAAATAATTAATATTAAATGAAAAACGTAAGCTTGAAAAACTTGAATATAATTTAAAAATTATATATGTTGCATGGCAACTAACTGAAATAAAATAATTTAAGCTGAAATGCTAAAACTGAAATAAAAGCAAATTAAAGTTAAATAGAAGTATTTAAAAAAAAAAAACGAATTAAAATGAGAAAACCGCATAGCAAAATTACTAAAATGCTAACTGAAAAGTATATATAAATATGAAGTGAAAACCTAAGCTTAAAAACATAGAAAATTATAAATGTTGCCTTAGCAACTATTTGAAATGGTTTAAGCTGAAATGCTAAAATTACTAAAACTAAAACTGAAATAAAAACAAATGAAAGCTAAATAGCTTAAAAACTAATAAAAATGAGAAAAGCACATAGCAAAATGACCAAAAAATAAAAAATATAATTTTTATAAATAAAATTAAAAATAGTACATAAATGAAAAAAAAAAATGGTGTAGGATTTACTTTGAAATGATTTTCACTTAGAAATTGCTAGGAAATTTCACATACAAAAAAAAAAAAAAAATACAAAGAAACAAGTAACATTGAATTTAAACACTTTTTTTTTTTTTTTAAGTATAAGGAGTATTTTCTTAACGTATCCCAATAAGCTTTTGGTGTATTTACAACTTTATTTATTTATTTATTTATTTATTTATTTATTTTTTACAGTGTGAAATGCTACTGGTTGTAGCTCATCCAACACAGTTTGTGTTACAGTCATAATTGTTTCCTCAATTTGTGTGCCTTGAGATGTCATATTTACATATTTAGTATGCAAACATAACATAAATACAACTACTGAGGCACTGACAGCACAACAGCAGCAGCGAATAAACACTGCCTACAACCGGCAGCAGTAAGCGCAGAGGTGTATTGTGGGATGGAGTCAGGGGTCATGTGTAATGACTGACACACCAGTGGCTCCTGAAACACAAAGAATGGAAGTGCATTATCAGGGTCATGAACTTGTAACACTTACGACACTGTTTGCTTTCAAACAGCCACGGCTGTGCGGTTTTGTTTCTTGTATGAGGGTGTGTCTCTCGTAAAGAGCAGAGCATGAGCATTACTATTAGCTTGTTGTCTTTTGTATGTTAAACACATGTGTTTCTGTGGATATGTGAAAATGTGGATAGAAGGTTGTGATACAGTAGCGTTGACATGGTCATGTCGCATTTGGTCTCTGTGACTACAGCATGTACTTGGCGTTTGTTTTTCCAGTCATAAAGAAGACACCAATATTATCGTTGAACTGAAAATTTGTTCTTGTATTTTCAATGATTGAATGAGAGATTAATCTAATATATCTCTGTTTTCCCACAGTGACATATTTGATGCCATGTTCCCAGTCACACACATCGCCGGGGAGACAGTAATCCAGCAAGGTACAGTATGGAAAAACCATGAGTTTTGTATCATACATACAGCACATGTTTGCATCACTATATTAGTGAGAATTAGTTTATTTTATTTTATTTTAGTTTGTTTAATTTAATTTAATTTAATTTTATTAATTATAATATTAATCACTGTTATAATGTATTATTATACTAGAATAATTTAGCAATTAAATGAAGTGCTAAAAAAGACATACTTTTTCTCCCCTCAATGACAGTTTTATATATATATATATATATATATATATATATATATATTATTACTCTTTTTTTTTTTTTTTTCTGGAGTCACAAAATGAACTGTAGTTAATTAATATATCAAGACTCACATTTTCTGTTAATAAAAATAAAAATGTCACTGTCCACTGCCTATGATTTGATTAGATTTTTTTAAATTTAATTTTATTTTAGCTTTTTATTTTTAATTTTAATTTAATTTAATTTTAGTTTTTATTTTTATATTTAATTTTTTATTTTGCATTTTTTTATTTTTAATTTAAATTTTTTTTTAATTTTTTTTATTTATAATTTTGTTTTATTTTTTAGTTTAGTTTAGTTTACAAAGCTACAGACTAACCCAAACCTAATTCTGATCCTGAAAGAAAATTAGCATTTTTAGTATTACAAAAAACATTATTTTATTACTTTATTATTTATTATTTTTTTATACCTTTGAAGATGATCCACAAACATCTCAGATGGAAGGGTATCCAAGATTTAGCTAACTTCTGGGAAATCATTTTACTACAGTCTAAATGAGCTACACATCTGTTGTTCTGAATATTACAGTATTTTGGAACAAAATAACACATAAAAGCAGGCTTGTGTAGCTCAAGGTGTCTGTGGTCATGTAAAGTACTTGTGTACAGTATACTTTTGGGCCTCAGAATATTTAATTTCATGTAATGTATTTAATGTTACATCACATTCACAAAACACAAGAATGCAAACCAAAGAAATATCAAAAGAAAGATCTCTAAACTGAACAATTTTCACCAATGAATTACTCATCAATTTCACAAATAATTACAAAGAAATTGCAAGTAATACATTGAACTAAGTATGCTATTTTAAAGTAGAAAGACTGAAACATATCAAAGCATATGGAGGCGATAGCTGAAATCTTCTGATGTTTCTCCAGAAGAAATGTGTCTCTAGAAAACATCTCAACTGTATTTACAGTCATCTGCAATGTGATCTCTATATAAATTCTTCAGAGACCAATACTCCCCATCCTATTCTCTCCACATTCAGGCCTACAGTATGCCAACAGTCACATTAAGACAAGGCTGAATGATGACACCTTCATGTTGAGCTATGGAAGAGTCAAAACCGAGTACTGATGCTAAGTTCACAAATACATTGCAGATTGTTTTAGTTATGTAAGAAGGATCGGTGGGTGATGAGGGTTTTTTATACAGTCAAACAATGAGCTCTTTTTGGTTTCATGTGGAGTTCATAAGCGATAGAGAACAGTGAACTGCATGCATGTCTTACACACTCTCTGTGCAATGCGATTCTTGAAGCAGAGTTTTGATGCATTTATCTAACATGGGCAGATTGCCCATAAAACTAGATCTAGGAATGTGCAAAGTTGTGTGTGTGTGTAGAAGTGTGCGTTTTTTGTTCTCATCAAATATTTGACTGCACTCTGTGACTCAAGGATCTGTTAGCCAAAAAACAGAAACTTCAGAGCAGAGGTGATAAAAGACAGGAAGACAGGAACAATACTAAGAAAAATGAGCTGAACGGGTTGAAAGAGAGAGAGAGACGGCGTGTAAGGCACTAGCGATCGGTGAGTGTGTTAAGATAAATTGCTGGTGTGATTTACGAGCGCTTAGTGTGTTCGGTGTTAATTAGCCCCGTGAACCCGTGTGAACTCGGCAGCGCACGGATCACGGGCTCTTTTAACTCTTCGGCATGCGCAAACACACACACGCTCGCTACCAGGATCCCAAACACCAATTTCAACACACACTCAGACATCAAAGAGCCCCTGAACCTACAGAAATGCTTTATGTAACGGCCTTTAACTTGGAAATGTCGATCGGGGCCCGTGGCTTCTGGCACACCCAGACGTCCATTAAAATCTCTCAAATGGGGTGTAGATGAAGAAGCCTGGGAATCGTTTAAACGACACCGCTCTGGGAGGTGCTGACGCTTTTAAAGTGGTGTGCCATCTTTTATCTTTGATACGCACCACTGTGTGTGTGTTCTTGGGAAACGGCGAGTCGGAAAGAGATGGAATCTGGGAACAAGACGACGTTATTTATCTTTTCCTCCTTTCCATCCTGAATTTAAAGGTCCCATGAAATTAAAATGGGGAGTTTTGTGGCTTTTAGGCTGTTTGTGTTAGCTGCGGGGTCATCTAGATGCTAACACACGCTTAAAAGGTTGACCAATTAACTTTTACTTTATAGTGACCTGCTCAAAAGTTTGGGGTCAGTCTTTTTTTTTTTTAGTAAAGAAATTAATAATTTTATTCAGCAAGAATGCATTAAATTGACCAGAAGTGACAGTAGAGACTTTTACATTGTTGCTAAAAATGTCTATTTCAAACAAATGCTGGTACTTTCTAATAATCAAGGAACCCTGAAAAAAAATATCCATGAAGATTTTGATCAGAACAACTGTTTTGAACATTGGTAATAATAAGAAATGTTTCTCGTGCAGCAAATCAGCATATTAGACTGATTTCTGAAGTTTCATGTGACACTGAAGACTGAAAATTCAGCTTTGCATCACAGAAATAAATTACATTTTAAAATATATTTATATAGAAAACATTCATTTTTAATCAAAACAATACAGTCTAGGTGAGCACAAAAGACTTCTTTGAAAAACATTTTATCTTACCCAACCCAAACTTTTGAATGGTAGTGTATGTTCAATATTTTATGTAGATTTTCACAACTGAGCAGAAAAACAAGGAGAAGGAAGAAGGAAAGAGTGCTATTTATCGGTAGTCTTTTTCCCGAAGTTGGTTGATTGGAATAAACTCACAGTTTTCTCTTGTTTCTTTCTCAGGTGATGAAGGAGACAACTTTTATGTGATTGATCAAGGAGAAGTTGACGTAAGTTCAGTATTTCATACCTGTTTCTACAGTCAAATGCACACATGTGCGGTGGTATATGCAACTTATCACCATAAATGTTTACATCTGCAATATATTCATCGGTATAGCAAGTGTGAAACTTTTAGGTTATGTATTGCAAAAAGATAAATAAATTGTGTTTTTCATGACAATTAATCCCCACATTATTCTTACTACTGTGAAAAAATCTTATTATTATGGTAAGTATATATATACATTGTATGTGTGTGTGTGTGTATATATATATATATATATATATATATATATATATATAAATTATTGGTATCA
>JAFVLL020043332.1:0-12873 GCA_021397915.2 Tor tambroides
AACGGCGGCGGTGATGAGGCCCTATTCAATTCAGGTGTGCCTCATCACACGCCGCCAGACCGGGCTAGTTTCCGCGCCTCTCCTCTCACACGCCCACTCCCGTCGGGAGCCTGGTGAAGGGCAGCGAATAAGGGACGGGGTGGTGATGATATGAAAGGGGGGAGGCAGCCGACTCGTCACAACACATTTACACTCCCGTAAAGTTTAGTTGATGTTTTCTTTTGGAAACTGATTTTTTGTTGTTGTTGAACTCATGATTTGATCGCTGTGATTGAAACAACTTAGAGTCCAATTCTGATGTGCCTCCTGAAAGTGTGTTGAAAAGGAACTCTTTTTTTTTGCTCTTTGTCCTATGAACTATTGAAATAATACAGCATCAACGACTCATTTGAAGGTGTGAATTTTCTTGATTCATTATGAAAATGGAATTTAGTTCTACAATATATTCAATATGTTTTCACAGCTACTTTTTGAATGGCTTGTATTTTTACTGATCGATCTACTTGCATTGCTTTGTGTTTTCATTTTTATGTGTAGCTGGTGGTTTGTCTTATCCTGGGTTAGGAAGTGTTAATTTGAATTCTAGTAATTATATTTGGTAGATTAATCCTACCTGGCGCCCTAACTGGTAACTTCGTTTTATAGTAAAAAATTCCTAACATTAGGGCGCACCACTGTTACAATATAACAACCTACACTTGAAATATTTAATCTTTGAATCATACTGTCAAATCCCTCAAAGAATTCTGCTAAAAATAGGTCACGATTATGCCGTATGCTTGCCTCGCGTTATCATTTAATTTTAGGCGCTCATTGAACAGATAAAAAAGGAAGAGCACTCAACATAAACCAGTGCATAGCTTATTTATTCAGATCGGAAAATCAATCAATAGACTGACAGAATTCTTCATTTTCATATAATGTAAGCCAACATATTAAAACAAGTCAAAAACAATAGTAAAGTTTATCAAGGAATAGCTTTAAGACGGCTTTTAAAAATGTACTTCATGTTGGCTATATTGTCTAAAAACAATGCTCGCTTTACTTACTCAGACCATGCGCATATGTTTAGTGAATTTAACATGTTAACATGGTCTAGCGAAAGACGGGACTAGAGGGTTATTCTGCACTTGAAAAAAAAAAAAAAACGTGCCTGGAAATCCCGCACCACCACTGAAGTGGGTAATGGACAGTGTGAATGGGATCGTGGAGCGCAGCGACTACGTGTTAGTGTATGACATGATTGACATTTGCTGGCTTTGGCTAGCCTCCAAGCTAACGCATACATGCCTGTATTGAATATGATTACGCATCGCTCCAATAGAGTTACTGTAAGCCAATTTGACATTTCACAGTTTACACACAACTTTTCAGTTTCCTTCTAATTCAAAATAATCCCACACCTTGCTGGTCTTTCGCTTGGTCATTTTGAGCTCGCCGCAACTGACATGAAGAAAACGCATGCGAGGTCTGAGGTAAAAATTTCGTTTTTTACAGATACGCTTTTGAAAATATTCATACATTTAAATATTTTGATATGTATTTTTCAAAAGTTTTATTTTAACTTATTTAAAATGTTTTAAATGTAATGTTAAAATTAAGGTCATTTGAATGATAATCATCATGCCCTTTTTTTTTTTTTTTTTTTTTTTTTAATCTTGTGTAATCGACTACTGATTTCAGTGTCAACTAGCAGGAGCTATACCGTTTAATCAACTAGACCTGCACATCCCTAATTTGGACTAGGACCGCTAATGGACACTGTTGACCCAGAAGACCCAATCAGGGAGCAAATGTAGGCAGCCACAATTTGTTTTAAAAAGTCTTAGTTTTCTCAGAGTTCCCAGTTTTCAAACTAAAATGGGATCTGCAGCATTTCCGAAAGTCTCCATTTTTAAGGGTTGAAAACACCGGACTAGTGTGGATTCCAGGTGTAATCATAGCAAAATTTGCGCATTTTAAAACACAGATGCACTAGTGTAAACCTAGCCTTAAGCCTTTTTTATATACATTGTGAGTGCTTGAGGGTCTGTTAGGCTCCACATGACGTAAAAATTGTCATCGGAGGTTGTACTGTACTAAACTGCGAATGCACAGACTGTGTGAAGAAGTCTTTCGCTAACTGCACCTCTACAATCTGTCGATTTGGGGGGAGAAAAAAAAAAAAAAAAGTCAGCCAGACATGCAGTAATTTGTGGAGGGAAATTGTCCAGAGTTTGGGAATTGTTTGTTTACTGCTAACATGTTTGTTTACTGTTCAAGCCAATCTACTGCACATGTGTGGAACCAGTGTACACTTTCAGTAGTATAAATACAAGTAGTCCACGTCCGTGCTGTCCGTGTACACGTCCGAACTGGTGTATAACACAAGCTTCACAGAGCAGGCATAGGCAAAGTGCCCATTTTAGGATGAATGTCTCGATGTCCAAATGTATTTTTAATTTGTTTTAAATCAGGGGTGTCCAGAACTGTTCCTTAATGGCCACTGTACTGCAGAGTTTAGTTTCAACCCTGAACCAGATCCAAGAAAGTGTGTTGGAGCTGAACTCTGCAGGATCCTGGCTCTTCAGGAGCAGGATTAGACACTCCTATATTAAATATTGTAATGTATTTAAAAGTTTAACATGAACGTTTAATCATTTAAAGGGTTCGAGCAAAACATAATTAGTTTACAGATGGTTTTTGCATTTAGTGTGGATGACAAGCAGTGGCATATACTCGAGAGAATGAGCTCCAACATGTTGACGTTCTAACATTTCAAAGTTAATGGATATAGTGGGGCTTAGTGGCAGCAAATACACATTTCTAATGTTGCTGCATCAGTAAAAGTATTATTCTGTAAGAGATTTTTATGTTTATCTACTGTTAGTTAAGGAGTGACATTGATCATGCGAGTCTTTGTAGAGACGGTCAGATGTTCTTCAACTGAAGATAAAAATGCTGTTTGGATCATGATTATCAGGTTTAGTTCATGAGGCTCATGAGTTTATGCATTATATTCAGTAGTAGTTTATCAGTGGTGACTGTCAAGTTGATGTCCATATGGCAGAAATGTACAAAAAAAAAAAATCAAGCAGTTAGTTAATGTCATGTAATCAAACAGACAGTGAACACTGTTAACGGCAATAATTATATGTTGCGATCAAACTTATAGCAAAATTCGGTAGTTTTGGATGTTGTCTGAGAGTTGGCATCATCTGAGGTCTTCTGGGGGGTTGGCATCATCTCTTCTCAGGTGTTCGGTCATCTCAGGTCTTTGTAAGGGCTGGATCCAGATTGAAGCTTGAGGTAATGGAGAGAAATTAATGTAGCTGCTGTTCCAACTAAGCACAAATAATGTGTTCAACCCAAGCAAAAGAATGAAAATGTACATTTGATCAGATGTAACTGAAGTACAAGGTTATGAGATACATTATGTGAATGCTTGGCTAAAGCGATGTCTTTAATGTAGATTTAAACAGAGAGAGTGTGTCTGAACCCCGAACGTTATCAGGAAGGCTATTCCAGAGTTTGAGAGCCAAATGTGAAAAAGCATTTAGTGGACTCCGCTATCCTAGGTACTACCATGAGTCCAGGGTTTTGTGACCTTAGAGAGCAGGATGGATTGTAGTGTGATAGAAGACTAGTTAGGTACGCAGGAGCTGAACCATTAAGGGCCTTAAAAATAAGTAGTAATATTTGTAACTGATGCGCAACTTAATAGGTAGCCAGTGCAGAGAATGTAAAATTGTGGTAATATGATCATATTTTCTTGACCTTGTAAGGACTCTAGCCGCTGCATTTTGGACTACCTGTAGCTTGTTTATTGAAGCTGCAGGACAACCAGCTAGCAGTGCATTACAATAGTCCAGTCTAGAGGACATGAATGCATGAACTAGCTTTTCTGTATCAGAAACTTGTAGCACAGACATGCCGGACGATGGAGTCTCCGTCGTGTTCCGTCTCACGGAGGAGAGAGAAGCGGTTCCGGGTGGAGATCTCGAAGACCGGAGGTGGCAGAGGGGGAGAGGTCCTCGCCCGGGGGCTTGGCTCGCGTCTTCCGCTGCTGGTGCACACAGCGTAATAATTTATTAAATTAAAAAAGATGTTAGAATGTTAGACTTTTGGTTTTACATTATCATTTTGTGTATATATACCAGGGTTCCTCAAATCTTGCCCTGGAGGGGCAAGGGCAATCCTGATCAAACTCACCTACCTGTGATTTTCTAATGATCCTGAAGACATTGATTAGCATACCCAGGTGTGTTTGATTCAGTTTAGAGCTAAATTCTTCAGGAAAGTGGATCTTGTGGGCTGAAGCTGTTGTCAAATTTCTTCTGTTGTTTTTTTTGTTTTTTGTTTTTTTGCTTTGCTTATTCAACTTTATTATGCAGTTATGCATTATTTTAAACAGAATGCACTGCAAAAATGTGTTTAAAGTGAATAACAAATGAATACATTGTTAAATACTGAAGAGGTCATATGTGTGCTTCATGTTTTTGAGCACCAGATGGCAGCACGATGATGTACCTTTTGAGTTATTGGTCATTTTTATATTAACCAACCAGAACTCATTGAGATAACAATTTAGGATACTGTTAATAGACAGTATGCTGCTATTTGTAGTTGTTTGATTGCAAAAGTCAAAAGGAGAAAGAAAAGCACAATTTCTCAAAAAATGAAATAATGCCGTTTAAATAATTTACAATGCAACAATATCAGTTAATTAAATGTGTGATTAAA
Source organism: Tor tambroides (assembly GCA_021397915.2). Taxonomy (NCBI): domain Eukaryota; kingdom Metazoa; phylum Chordata; class Actinopteri; order Cypriniformes; family Cyprinidae; genus Tor; species Tor tambroides. The sequence continues at coordinate 4,723 of JAFVLL020043332.1, forward strand.
TAGAAGTTGCAACCTTTTTTGAGCACACAAAAAAATCTTAAATCTATTGCACAACACAGAGAGCATTGATGTTGACTGTTCATTTGTTGCAAGGATTTGTAACAGAACATGTACATTTCATATTATAGGGCTACCTTAAACAGTACAAAAAATAATATCAAAATATAACAGTCCTACCTTTTGTTGATTAAATAGTAATGGTAACGTTTTACAAATTGATTGATCAGTTGTTCCAGTGTTTACTGAGCCATGGGCTTTTCCAGTGCACAAACTCGTGTACATAACATACTGATTCTTTACCTAGGGAATGGACTGAGGCTGTGTTCCACTCCACTTTTAGACACGCACTAGCGAACTTCCCTAAGGGCTTCCCCTCGGGGAATCCCTGCTGCCATTTTGAAGTGCGTTATGATGGAAGTTTATATGGACAGTCCCTCGACCGAGGGAGCGAGTCGGCTTCATATGCATACTTCAGGCCGCTCCATAGACCACAATGCAACACGATTATGATGTCATCACAGATCGCGTTTAATTTATCCCCACCCTAAACAACTCTATAATATATAAATGATTTTTTAAAAGCATTAAAAACAGCCCAAACATACCTATATAGAATGCTGCACCAAACAAATTTGTTAGGGAAAAAATGTAAACCATAAACCAACTCCATAGTGGATTCTGAGTGATCAAGGGCTTAGAACGTTCCAATTCAGCCCACTGCAAGGGTTCCGTCAGTAGTGGGCACTCATGCAACGTAATCAATGGTTTGTGAGTTGTGAAGTTTGTGGGTGAAGGGCATAAAAAAATGGACTCGACTCATAAAGTGCTTGTGAAAGAATTCAGTCGTTCGGAACGACAAACTCCTTTCCGAAGTGCCTTCACAAAGCTAAAAACGCTGTTTGGAATTCGCCCCATTTGAAAAAGAGTGCCATGTCACTGTGGATGGTTGTTAGTCATGTTTAATGTTGTCTTTTAACTTCACGAGACAATTGCAAAAGTTTGCACACGCAAAAACCCATTCAACACGCCTGTCTTAACTTCAAATAAGCGTATTACTGCGGTTTACATTACACGTTTCAAAGATTTTGGTTAAGGTTAGTCGCTTTAAGCATCAATGGCTTATAAAGAGAGAAAGACCGTGCGATCTCTTCATGTCTTTTAACATCACGGAAACACAAAAATATCCTACAACACGCCAAAATTAAACCTAAAATTCATTATAGTAACACAGACATTAAATGTTTTGTGGATTAAACAAGATGAAAGACCACGTTCCCTTAACTTAAACAGCTCATTTCCCTCAGACATATTTAATTCATACAATGCTTATCCTATGTTTTTATATATGTTGTACGTTTGTGTATAAATGTTTTAAATAAAATGTTTACGTTTTTAATATATAAATTAATAAATTCACTAAGTACAAATATTTATTCAGTGCCACTTACCTGATGTGTGAACTTGACATAAATATCCCATTTTCTGCAGACATATAACTTCCAAAACAATTTGAAATATCCACTCAAAAACATTGAATATGTTGTAAGATTTTGTTGATCAATTTAATCTAAAAGTGGCACTTACCTGCCGCATGAACTTGACAAGATAACAGCGCTGTTTCTCCCGCAAAGTCACTCAGGCTCGTGCAGAATAATCTCTGTATTGGCTGGATTGGTTTTTATTAGTTTAGCCAACATTGGCATTCTGAAATGTTGACTTTATTTGAAAATAACCTTTCATTTAACGATTTTAAAATATATTTTAGTAGACTTAATATAATGTCTTCTCAACTAAGTCCAAGCAATAAAATTAGTTCAACTTAAATATTGTTGCCCTTCCAACATTTTGTTCATTGGATTTTTTACAGTGTATGTTCTCTAGACATTTAACAAATAATGCAGCTCTATGTCCACATAATGATGCAATACTAAAAATAAGTAAAATGAAAGGGCATTACAAACACACATTAAATTCGTTTGGCCACACTGATGTCAGTTGATCTGAAGTGCTATTTGAGGATGCCTGATGTAAACCATGCAGATGAATCACCATTAACCACACATGCGCAACACATTAAAAGTCAAATGTGATTTAGTGAGCAGCTTCATGGAGGGTAAATGTTAAATGTAAAACCCATCTGTTGTGCAGCTGAACTAGTGGCTTTCGTGCCAGATGTTTTCCAGTTTAGGCTTCACTTTCTCAATGATACTTGATTTAAAGAAGTTGTTACTGTGAAAGATGTTTCAGATGGAAAAAACAAAAACAGTAATTTAGATGTCAAAACAGTTTTAACAGTCTTCTGTCAGCCAGAGAAGAAGCTGGAGACAAAGTGATGATAAAATGAGCAGATTTTAATGAATAATCTTAGTTGCATATGTTTCGGTGCTCAGACTTCATCTGACAGCACAAATCTAACAATGGTTATTATAGCACAAACCACAGCAATGGAAAATTACTTCACTACACCGTCCTTGAAATGGAGACATTCTCTGATCTCTTACTCATGAAGACAAATATCCACTTAAACCACAAAATCAAAAGACCAAACCAAAATGGAAAAATAATATAAATTACTAATCCTTGAATGAATCAATGACACGAGTATATAAATGATTAAAATGATTATATGATTAAATGGAAAAATAAAATGAATAAATGGTAAATCCTACGTGAATTAAGTATAAATGAATATTAAAGAAAGTAAAACAAACTAAATGTTTGTTTGCTCTCTAAAAGAAATTTCTAAATAAATGACTAAATAAATGCAAAATTGCTTATTGCAGATTATATTATCAGCATAACAGTTTGAGAACATGATCTTAATATTATTTACATTAAACTGCAAGAAAAGATTTTCTTCCTCAGTGTTTTTTCAGTAAAATTAAATATTCTTAAATCGATGAGAACAATAACTGAAGATATTCATTCTAGTTTTGTACCAAAATCGAGTGAGATTTCTGCTTAAAATTAGAAAATAAATATCTTTAATAGGATTAATAGAAATATTTAATATTCATTAATAAGAATTGTTAATGTAACTGCAAATCTCAGAGTTTAATTGCATGATACTGTGCTTTTCAGTCTTCTAATCGATTGCACAGCATATCAAACACAGATTAATGAAAGACTGCTGTACTTAATAGATGTAAGCTGAATGTCTGATATCTCAGATTTATTTGGGGACAGTCGATGCCTAATGGATAGAGAGTCGGACTTGTAACCCCAGGGTTGCGGGTTCGAGTCTCAGGTCCAGCAGGGATTGTAGGTGGGAGGAGTGAATGTCCAGCCTTCAATACTACATCTTGAGCAAGGCACCGGACCCCCAACTGCTGTCCAGGCGCTGCAGCATTGCCCACTGCTCCAGGTGTGTGTGTGTGTGTGTGTGTGTGTGTTCATTCACTTCTCAATGCTGTGTGTGTGCACTGTAATGTATAAATATAATGCAAAATGTATGATTGTGTGATTAACACACACACACTGTAGATTTCAAAGTCATTATTTGTGTATTATCTTGTTCCAAAATGTCTAAATACTAAACTACTTAGAGGAGACCTAGACTAGACTATTTTATTTTTTTGTTCTTTTTTTTTTCTCCTAATATGTTTTTCACTAAAATCATGAGAAAGTAACATTTGAAATGCATTTGTCCTGTACTTTTATACAGGCTGATCTTATTCTCATTTGTAAGTTTTTGTACAGTATATAAAGCATTAAATCATTAACAGTGCCAATGCATTAACTAAAGTTTGATGGTGTTAAACATCTATGAGTTATTATAAATGCCTGTACCTTAAAGAGCCACAAAAGGTTGGACGAGTTATCACATGTATTAGAGTTTAGCGTTTCATTGGATGCAACACCTCACATGCCGTCTCTTGTGTGTTTTGTTGTGTTTTCTGCCGCTGGAAGATCTTCCCGTCAGGTTGGACGCTCCACGTTATGCTGGATCTGATTTTCATGTCCTGATCCGAGAGGATCTGCTTCATCTAGACACCAGATTACATCAGTCATTAGTGAACGAGATCAATCTACCGCCGTTTAGACGTCACTGAACAAAAACTATTAAAGGAAAAACATTTTTGTTAATTAAAATTAAATAAACACTGCAAAAAAAAAATCTTAGTTTTTTTCCTGTTTTTTTTTTTTTCAGTACAACTAAAATGTGAACATTCTTAGATCAACATACTGTATATACTGAAATGACAGAAGATAGGTTCAGTTCAAAAGAAAGCTAGCTGATTTTTCTGAGCATATTGGCTTTTTTTTTTTTTTTTTTTTTTTCTTTTCATATTAAGTCATTTTGCTTCTCAGGTAAATGGATCTTGATTTAAGGATGGTTAGAAACATGCAAACATGCAAGTGACACAAACACACAAAATTAAATTATACTACAGGGCCATTGAATGCTTGAATCTGATTGGTTGACGAACGTTCTAAGGCAGGGATACTGGGCCCTGGCTTCCGCAGACATTTTCCTCTTGCAGAGTTTAGCCTCTAATCTTAATCAAACACACCTGAGCACATGAATCAATGTCTTCAGGATCATTAGAAATCACAGGTAGGTGAGTTTGATCAGGATTGAGCCAAACTCTGCGTGAAAAAAGGATCTCGTGAGTCAGATCTGAGTATCAATTGTTCCAGGTGTGCAATGACAAAGGAAACGCACGGCGAACGTAGTTCCAGGCACCGCATTACATGTCCATATCACTTCGCCAAACGTTTGCATTATTTCAAAGGTCCTTACAGCCTAAAACAGTAAAAGAACCAAACCCTATAGCTGACGGTGTCCTTTATCAGTAGGCTTTATATTTATGTTATATTTATATTAACATGAAGTATAGCCTTCCACAACTCTCTCCCCGTATGTGAACAAGGGTGATCCAAATCACGTGACTTGACACAGGCTACACTTCGAGTTTGCAACAATGGACGACGGCAGGTTAATTGAAAATGTTGTCGTGAAGACAAGAGCCTGGTCTGTCGGAGGCCTCCCTATGTCACCTACAGCAGCAGCAGCGCGCCAGCGCCGCGTCAGGCACGGTTCTGGTGTGTAAAGACACAGAAAACGCGACGCAGCTGACACGCATCAGAAACGCCACGCTCACGCCACGCATCCAGTGTGTCACCGGCCTTAGACTAGAAGCGACGCGGCGCAGATCGATCAGTGTTTGACATCCGCGAGAGCGATTCGAAAGCGCACGAAGCAGTCTGCTCTCTACATCGTGCGGTTTCGTTTACTACACACAGACTGAAGCGGCGCGTGACGCCGCGGTCATTTCAGTCTGCCGTCTAAATGAGGTCATAAACACATGAACAACATCTCCAGAACTGCAGGAGAGTCACTCATGAGCATTTTACTGCTTGATTTGAGCAATTAGTCATATCGCATATACACAGAACTGTAAAGGTTTTCTACTGCAACCACAAATAAAAGTTCGGCTTAACTGGAAGACACTAAGGCAGAAATATATTAATATTGTTCAACAGAGTGTACATACTGCTACTACTAGGCTACTATTAAAATTAAAACTTTATTTTTTTAATGTAATGATCACACAACATTTCTTCCATGTTTTAATTTTAATAGTAAAATTTTGTTTGCCAAAATAAATAAATAAAGTGTGATTTTCAATCATTTAAAAGATAAATGAGCAGTTGAGAATTTCTGGAGGAAAAATAAAACATTTCATAAGGCTATTTTAAGAATAAATTTGAATAAACTAAGTTTTTATGCATTCAAATAATTAGACATACTACAACACAGAATTTAATAACAATAAAACATATGGTGAAAGAAAATAAAACACCCGCTTATGAAAGTGGATAAAGATTTCAATTTCTTTAAAAGTCTTTAACCTAGAATAAATGAATAGAAATGATGATTCTGTCTGAGCTATGCGTTTTAAAACGAACACGCACTAGTGTAAACGTAGCCTAACAGATGTGTAAACTGAAAACTATTTGAGCTTTATTAAAATTATTTGCACTGATTTATTGTGTTGGATATATTTTGTTCCTTTGTGCAGTGGCTCAGGAGATGAGGCTTTGAGTCTGTATAAATGTCAACAAGCTGAAAAAATAAAACCAAAGTTTTTTGAGATAATGTAATCTTGTTAAAACTGATTTCATAAAATTGGTATTGAAAAAAGTATCGTTCAGGAACCGGTATCGAACTCAAGGTATCGGTATCGATATCGAAAATTTTTGAACGATACCCAGCCCTACATTTAACTAGTGTGAGAGTGCAACGATGCTCTAAATGTGTTGGCAAATCAACGTGATACTTCCTGTTTCCTTTTCCTCCCGTCCTACGAAGGCCGTCTCATTTAATTCTAGGTTGAGGACACTTCGTATACGTTATGCATCCTACAGAAGATTCGACCTCCGGAGGACGCAGCCTTCTAAATGAGACACAGCTATAGATACCTGCATCAGAACCTTTAGAACTACGTGTAGCGCAAAGAAAGGAGGATTTGTAAATAATGTAATGAAGTCATGTTAATCTCGACGTTATGGTATCTTCTGCATTCATATTTCCCTAAAGGACGTGTGCTCGATGTGTGTTTGATATTTTTAATTTTTAAGCAAATGAATTAGTGGTTTCACTGGTTCATTTTAGCTGGTGATTCTGTTTCTCCGACTTTCAGGATCCGTTCAAGTGAACTATTATTATTATTATTATTAATTTTTTTTTTTGTCATTTCCACCCAGAATGAGTGTTAAAGATCAAATTCTGTCTTTTCAGATTCATCATGGATGACACACAAACATCCAGAGATGAAGCTTTTTCTCCAGGATGCAGGTACTTTGAATACATGCTATATTAAATCACCTATTTATATGAAAGATGGCCATCGTGTTGTTTTTTTCCCTTTGTTAAATTAAAATGTAAATATAAATATTTTATTTAAAACTAACATACAGTGCTTAACATATTTATTAGACCACCTGTCATAATCAAGAGAAAACACAAATATATTAGGAATCTGTCAAAACCATGTTTAAAACTAAAATTTTATTGCCATTTATTAGGTCCCTTGCCTCACAGCCCATTCCACCATTAATCATTGTGTTCAAACATTCATAGCTGCATAGCTAGATATTTCAAAAGTGCATCTGAAGAGAGAAATGTATTGGATGTTAAAGGAAAAAAAAAAAAAGAAAGGACGTGACGTGTGGCCAAGTATGGTGACCATACTCAGAATTTGTGCTCTGCATTTAACCCATTCAAGTACACACACACACAGCAGTTGGGGGTTCAGTGCCTTGCTCAAGGGTCTCACCTCAGTTGTGGTATTGAGAGCTCTGGATATTCACTCCCCCCACCAACAATTCCTGCCAGACCTGAGACTCGAACCCGTGACCTTCGGGTTACAAGTCTAAGTCTCTATCCATTAGGCCACGACTGCCCCTAATGGATATACAGTATTAGGCCCTGTATATATAGTTAGATTTTCTTATTAACTGATGATAGTGAAACTGTAACACTTACAAGAAGGTATCATTTGTTAACATTAATGAATATATTAACTAACTTGAACTAACAATGAACAATACATTTGTAACTATTTATTATTTTTGTTAATGTTAGTTATGGAAAATTAACCTTATTTTAAATTGTTTCCAGTGAAACTATAAAAATCTAGGTGCTGCCTAAGTAACATTCTAAATTAAACACAAACAGCAAGAATAATTACATCTGGTATTCCTGCACAAAACTAATACAGTTTTGTTTGAACACTTCTCTAGCATACAGTAATGTTACTGTTTAATCTTCAAAATAAATTTAAAGTGTTCAGTTTTCAGTAGATGGCAGCAATGTTCTACTAAACTATAGCCCTTTCTGACGTTATCACCACGAATTAAACTGAGAAATGTACATCTTTAAGTGAATTTTACTAGGGCTGTAATCAACCAAAGAAAATCTTGGTCGACTGAAGTCCTGAAACTTTCGACTAAAAATCGACTAAAAATGACGTTGTGGAGAAAAAAAAACGTACGTTACATTAATTAGATACGCACTGTGCTCAGTACTTGGTAGCCTTGTTGTCTGCAAAAATTAATTATAAATAAACATAAAAAACTAATAGGCTATTTGCAGTATATTAAATCGTTTTTGACCTAATTATTTTGCACTGAAATGAGTCTGAC
>JAFVLL020043333.1:0-22925 GCA_021397915.2 Tor tambroides
TTATCTGTGTCTAAGGTGTGAAAATGTGTGTAGAGTTTTACAAATCACTGTGTGTAATGTTTTGCAAAAAGGGTGAAGCAGACATTGTGTGTAATGTTGTGCAAATCTGTGGAGGTGTTTTGCTCATTGGAGTAGAATTTTGCAAATTGTGTGGAAATTTTTATTTTAGTGTGTAAACAATTGAAAAAAACTGTAATTATGAGATCTTTTGTCAGCCTCAATGGGTTTGTATACATGTACATTGGCAGTTTGTTCCCCGTTCCTTACTTTTTTATAAAAAACTAATGAAATAGATTCAATTTAGGATTTTCTATACATAACACCCTCTTTTTTACGGATTGATGTCCTGGGGAGTGTTTTTGAATGTATAATCTGGTTCTGTTTGTTTCGTAATGGTAAAATAAGATCATCTGGTGTTAAAAGGATGATATTAGTTTCCAGTAAAAAAGCACAGTGATATAGAGTAAAAAGAAGGCCACAGTATGTTCTTACTGTGGTATTTATCTCTGTGCTGCTGAGTGTGAGCATGTCCTTGACCTCGACATTTATGCATGTCTGTGTGTGGCTGAACGTGTGTTCAGCCTTTTCACGTTCCAGGAAATTCCACATAAACTGTATTTTTCCCTAGAACAGGGCAGCTATGTCAAGCGCCGGAGGCTGAAAAATGGCTGAAAGAGCTGTTAGTATGTATGGATTCATCAGACAAATACAGATGTTAAGAGGAATGAGATTAGGTAGAAATAACATGCTTGATGAAACCAATTACAGATGGAGATATCACATGAGATTTATTTGACATGATACAGTGGGCAGGGTAAAGCTATGTGAATTCAACCTCATCCAAACCCACAATCACTCTCTCTGATCCACTGCCAATTCACTGACCATGTTAAACTTTACGTAACCTCTTCAAACAAACCCTGAAACATCAGAAAGAAACATCTGTTTAATTAGTGGCATTTGACAGGACAACCATCAGAATCTCATAATTAAGCCTAAATATTAAACTTTGCCTTGTTAATTAAATTGCATCAGTTGTGCTATAGACATCATACCTCAAATCATGCGGCTTCCTGAGGAAACTTCTCAACTGTACATTAGATTTCTGGATTCCATAAGTCAAATAAAGTTCTTCCTGGTCTTATAGCCAATTAATTTGCTTGACTTTTCCAGTTGTTCCAGCCTTACTTGATATAGATTAAGGATAAGGGTCTTTAAAATACTTAGTAAACATATCTACCCAAAATATTTTATTGCTTTGTCTAACTAGGAAAAAAATGTATATTGATTATAAAAATGTTTGTGGGTTTAAGATTTTTTTAAATTAAATACACAACTTTCCAGGTTTTGAAGAACCAGGAATTTCATCACATATACATATAATAAACAGCATATTAGGAGTTTATTGAGGCAAAAGTTGTAGGTAATGGTTTGTTTAATAGTGAGAATTGGACCTCAAAATAAAAACCAAAACTGACATAATTTAGATATTAATGGTAATTTCCTTCCCTGATTTTAGCAATGGCTCCTAGTATTGCAATATAATTTCTGTAATCTTATCAATACTTTCATCAGAACTAACACAGTGAAAACACAATGTAAATAAGAGACACGTTAAGAAGTGTAAACTGTGTCTTTGATTATAACTGATGTTTTGGTGAAAATGGCAAAATGAGAACCACTCCACTGCAGACCTGAAGAAAATTGCACCAAAACACTCAATTCAGACTTTGCTATGTTGTGCCTAAACACATAAATTACGACTGAAATAATTTTTACTATTCGTATCCTTCCATTCGCTTTCTTTCCCACTTACATGCAGTGTAATGGCTTCATTCATCCAGTCGTATTCGCATTTGCCACACTCACTGCTCCTGTGAAAGTGATGCAGAGTGTGACGAAATAAGAGAGGAGTGTCTAGAGGAAATCTGAACACAAGTGGTCACAGGAGATGCATTTAAAACGCATGTTAAGACCAGTTGCAAATGCTAATGTGTCTCGGATGGCCACTTGTGATCAGTCACTGAAAATGCATGTTAATACCAGGTAGAAACAGGACCAGTTAGAAACTATTTAGCAACCATGTGAAATAGACTGTTAATCTTTCGTAACGCTATTTTTGTCTTTTATATGTCAAATCTATTCAATATCAGAATACTTGATGGTAGAGAAAGGTGCATTGTTTGGGTTACTAGGTAGTTATAGTGGCATTTCTTTGTTGTTGTTTTTAAAGACACTTGTTGGCAATAGCATCACACCTGGTTAGGATGAGAGTGGTTGTAATGATTACAGCTGGGTGTCAAACCTGCCTTTAGGTGAAATAGTATCTCATTAAAGCGAGGGGCGCAAAGGAAAGTTCTAGTGCAGTGGGGGTGATCACATTTGTGTTTGTAGGTTTATATATGTACGTATGCAAATCTAGAATCATTTGCACTGTATATAGACAAATGCTACCTGATCTCATGATGAAAACGTACCTGTGGGAACTTTTTTGTGAAATGGATACCAATAAGCACATATCGCTGCAGTTTCAAACTGAAATGAACACTAGAGGCAGTAAAACAGCGAGCACTTGTAATCATTTTCGTACACTGTTATGATTACTGCTTTTACTACTGTTTTGCTTTCTAGATGTAACAAGCTTGCTCAGTAGCTCAGCCAGCACAGACTTAGACTTAGGATGTGGAATCCTTGGGTACGAATCCCGTGAAAAACATGACTCAAGATGAGAGATCAAAAAACAAGCTAAAACGGCATGCTTGCGATTTCGTTTTTACGTCACATTCGCTTTTGTTCACACTATCGGGTATGTTTAGGTGTAGTGCAGATGGTACGTTATTTTGAAACGTCATAGAGCATTAGACTTATAGCGCCACTCAATGGACATTTCAAGTCAGAACTGCAGTGACACGAACAAAACCAACGTCACATAAAACGTACCATATGTACTTTCATCTGTTCCGGGAAAAAAAATGAACAGTCGTTTAGCGCCACCCAGTAGACATTTGACATTGAATATGTCACGAAACGTACACGGTGGTGCATATTTTGCGTCTTGCAAAAAAGTTCCCACAGGTAAGTTTTTGTTACGAGATCAGGCTGGCCAAATGTATTTATCACTAAAGTTTAACAAGAATGTAAAAAAAGTGAAACACTGTCAAGTGTAGTTCCATGATTTCCATGAAACACCTGCAGCAAATGATGCCTCTAAAGGTATACAATGCAATAAAAGAATAAGTTAATGTTAATTTTGTACACATAAAGTGTTTTTCACTTTGATTTGTGTTAGATTTACTGTAAGTTGGATGCATGGAATGTAAAAACATGAAGTTGTATGAAGTTCATCCTAAACGTCACTGGAGCACCAAAACAGTCGCGTTTATGGAGGCCTGCTGGGTTGTTTGTTTGTTTAGTGTGATAAGGTATTGGGTTTATGGTGTGTTTATGCTTCTACGGAAGGGCAGGGAGTTGATTTCTGTTGGGATGGGAGGGCGTAGACACTTTGCCCTTCCTGTCCAAAACCCTCGCTTACAGTCTCTATCTGTTTCACATCATTCTGCCTCTGCACCAGGATTCAACTGTATTTCACTTGCTAATCTGGACTTACTGCACTGGTTTTAAAGGGTTGTTTATGGGTTAAGTCAATATTCATTCATTCTTTTACTCACAGACCCTAAAGTTTAATGACTTACTTATTTAACAAGTGCCAGTTTAAGATGATTTGGGGCCCATTCACACCAAAAACGGTAACTATAAAAATAACTTTAACATCCAAATCAGCAGATAACATTCTGTTTATTATAAGCGCGTTGCAGTTTTGCCACTTTAAATGCACAAGCTCCTTAAAAGCAAGATTGATTCTGATTGAATGTCAATGTTTTTATCATTCCTTAGATGGAAAAATCATTCTGAAAGTGATTCCAATGAAATTGTTCCTCTATGCCATTATTGTTATAGTTGTGGACTTTCCTACTGTCATAGCATTAGAATGATTATCAAAACTTTAGTTATCCTGTGTGTATAGATAAACATATTCCTCTCATGGTGTATCAGTACATTAGCAATGAATTTAATGGCATTTGGCTTTTTTCATCATATAGTCTGTTTGCTGGCTGTCTGATGTGTTTTTCAAACAAAACTTTGATATTTAAACAATACATATCTGTATTTACAGGATTGATACAAAAGGATCCACTTATATTTACCAACGTTTGCCAGATTAATGAATTCAAAATTTTGAAAGATACTCAGAAAGGCACTTAGTAGAAGGTAAACACTTTATGGAGTCTGAAGCACCATTATTTGAATTCTTGTTTCCCCACTCTGGTCTGTTGTTGTGGTTTGATCTATTTTAGGTAAACTGGACCCCAAACTGCACGTAAATACAAAACAAACTGTGGTTGTCTCTGTACAAGTGTCTCAGATGGTCACTTCCTGGCGGTTCATGCCAGATAGTGTGTTTGTCTGTCTGTCATCTGTTGGCCGGTGTTTTGGGAGCAGTATCAGAGGGCTGTCCTCTGTAAATATGCAGCTTTGGAAATATTTTGCTTTGGAGCAGAATGAATATAGATGTGCTGACGTGATTATTCCTGCCAATAACAATGGATTGTGTGTGTAAACGCCAACATTTCCACTGTGTGAATAATCCTGTACATGGCTTTATTGTTCTTTGCTCAAAAACAACAATGACCAGTAAAAATACAGTGCAGTTAGTACAGTGAAAATCATTGCATAGTTATTTTAGGATTGTACATTTATATAAAGTATACTTGTTTTCCCTCCACGGTTTGAATACATATTAAAATTAAAGATGATGGACTTGGGGAGACCAGTGGCAAAGAAGGAAAGGATGGAAGAGAAATTTAAATATAATTACACGAAAATTTATAAAAAAAATTCATTTAAATATAAGAATATAAAGAATATAAGTGTAAATATAAGAATATAAATACTTATAAAATGAATATGAAAAAATAAGTAAAAATATAAATATGTGTTAACTATATAAATAAATGTAAATGTAAGAACAATAAACAAAAATATAAATGTAAAAAAATGTGGAAAAATGAACAAGAAATAAAATAAATATGGAGAAAATATTAAATATAAAATAAATAAGAATTAATGTAAATATAAAACTAAAAACAAATACATTTAAAGATAAATATACATGGAAAAATAAATACAAATACATATGAAAATGTTTAAAATATGTAAATAAATATAAATAAATAAAGATAAGAACAAAAAGATAAATTAAAAATAGGTGTATATAAAATATAAGTATAAAAATGTCAACAAAAAATATAAATGTAAAAATAAACGTGGAAAAATAAACAAGAAATAAAATATACATAAATATGAAAATATTACATATAAAATAAATATGAACTAATGTAAATATAAAAATACAAAACAAATACATATAAAGATAAATAAACGTGGAAAAATAAATAAGAAATAAAAATATAAATAATTAAGAATGTGTTAAATATAAAAATAAATACAAATAAATGTAAATATAAAAAAAAATTTTAAAAAAATGAAAACATGAAAATGTATTGAATTTAAAAATAAATATAAATACATATAAAGATAAAAAATAAATGTGCAAAAATACACAAGAGATAAAAATATGAAAATATATTAAATATAACAATAAATATAGTACCATTTAAATAGGATAAGTACCTAAATTATAATAATTTGACATTATTTCATACTATTTTCAGTTGAAAAGATAATATGCTTTAATGAAGTTTGTTGCATAATCATTTGATTCGTCATTTTGATTGGCTCTAAAAATGTTCAGTCAACCGTTCTTTATTATTTTTGTACACCTTTACAACTGCCCTTATTCTCACAACCTAGATGAAATCTTGTATAGTCAAATCTTTGCACTCATTTTCTCAGACAGAGAGAGATTCTGTGCTGAAGTCTCATCACTCTTGCTCTTCTCCTCCAGTTACAATCGCCTCTGGTCTCCTCTGTGACATACAACTACAGCAGACATCTTTCAGTCTGACTGTAGCACATTTATAATGGTAGATGGCGAGATGAGACACCATTTTTAGCTGCAACCCACATGTTTACATCATCTAAATCACCACAAAGCAATCAAGATATTGACACCCAAGATAATGCCAGCTTGAACCATTTGACTGATCTGTCTGAAAGCCCCATCCTGACTATTGTCATGCAGTTTCAGCTCTGTATAAGAGGTGTGCCACATTCAGCCCTGTAGCTTTTGTGAGCAAATGCAGATAACACCTCAGGGAAAGAGGCGTCACGCTGAGGTGTTGCGCAACGTGTGACGGGAGGAAGAGACGTTAACGAGGGACCATGGTGTGAAGATTATCTTATCTCAGGTGAATAATATTTACTCGCCCTTCCCCTCATCCTTTCTGCATGCAGCTTCAGATCTCCATGAATAATGGCAGGCTGAGGCCCGTTTGAGCGGCATTGCTAGATTAGCTGGCTTTTCAGAGCTGGCCTGATTTGGTTTTTAGGGTTATCAGCATCTGGGTGGACAAATGGGCTGAGAAGACGCTGTTGGTGCTTAGTCACTCCGCTGCAGAGAGAATGCATTATGGGTAATTGAATCAGCTCTGGTCAATGTCTGCTCTCCAGATCAAATATTTAGGCTATTTCTGGTTATGCAGATGTAAGATGTTTCACGAGCGGTTGACACTTACATCAACATCCGCAGTCGTGCTGCTATTAAAAAACAGTTGGACGTTGATGTTGTTCACACTCTCTTTAAAGGTATCATAGGTGATTGTCTTCAGAAACATTTTTTGTTATTCTGGTTGAAAGTCTCTTCACATCCTGATAGCAATCATTAAGTTAAGTGGTCTAAATGTATTTATCTGTATTTATATATTCTGTGGAAGGTGTAGGACCAAGAAATGTTCGCCCAATCAAAACCCTCGGTCCGAGCGTTTTAATTTTCTCTCCTACCTGCCTGTCAACATATGTATTTGCATACCTCTGCGCACCCTGTTCGCGCAGACATGACACGTCATCAGCGCGTTCACGTACGCTATTGCAGACAGAGCGAGAATGGCAGGCAAACATCAACAACCCGATCTTCCTTCCTGGTATTGTAGTACTTTCACTAACTGTGCTATAAAGTTTTCTCACCGGTGAATGACACATGATGTAGCCCAGCGGTTCTAACAGTCCTCGCGCTGCCCACTCTGCATATTTTGTATGTCTTGCTTTTAGCTAACACACCCGTATCTGTGATAACCAGCTCTGCTAGAAGAGAGCTACGTGCATGAACTGTGTTCCGATTGACATGCTCCCTACACAGTGTTCATTGCTCCCTACTCCCTGAGCAGGGAAAATCCGTCGGAAATTTATTTCACTTCGGAACATTCACTCACGGATTGCGCTGCGCAGCATCTTCACACACAGACGAAACTTACTAGAGAAGTGTGACATAATATACCTCTGTAAATAAATACCATTTAAATTCACGTCTAGCACACTTTAATTGCCCTTTGTATGGAACATATATGCTTGCTTTGAACTGGATCGTTGATGTAGCCTATTGTAGTAATTTAATGTTGTCTCTGGTATTCTGCTCTTTGAGCGTATGTGTGTTCAGGGGGCGTGGCTTTGGACGGCGATTGCAGGGAGGGTGGGACATTCGCTTTCAGTGCTATCAGGCTAAAGTTAGCATTTTCCGAGATCTCCAACGGCACCTTTAAAGGCCTGTTCACATCACAGGGCATGGAAATAGGACACTAGAACAGCATCATTTTTTTTTTATCATCTGTGTGAAATCTTTAGTTAATTCTACACTACCAGTCAGACATTTTTGGACATTAAGATTTTTAATGTTTTTTAAAGAGGTCTGCTCACCAAGCCTGCATTTATTTGATCCAAAGTACAGCAAAAACCGTAAAATGTTGAAATAGTTTTACTATTTAACATAATTGTTTTCTATTTGAATATATTTTAAAAATGTAATTTATTTCTGTGATCAAAGCTAAATTTTCAGCATCATTACTCCAGTCTTCAGTGTCAAATGATCCATCAGAAATCAATCTATTATGCAGATTTGCTGTTTTTTTGGGAAATAAATTATAGAAATTAATACTTTTATTTAGCAAGGTCGCTTTAAATTGATCAAAAGTGATGATAAATGCATTTATAATGTAGATAAATGCTGTTCTTCTGAAATTTTTTTTCATCAAAGAAACCTGAAAAAATCTTTTTTCAACATAATAATAATAATAATAAATGTATTTTGAGCAGAAAATCAGAATATTAAAATGATTTCTGAAGGATCATGTGACTGGAGTAATGATGCTAAAAATTCAACTTCTCTTCTAAATTCAAATTCAAAATCTATTCAAATAGAAATCAATTATTTTAAATAGTACACATATTTTACTGTTTTTGCTGTACTTTGGATCAAATAAATGCATGCTTGGTGAGCAGAAGATACTTCTTTAAAAAACATTAAAATCTTGCTGTTGAAAAACTTTTGACTGGTAGTGCAGGTCTTATTGCTTTAAAGTGAATGCATTTTGTGTGTGTGTGTGTGTTTTATTTTTTCATATGGGTTTTTACATTTATTTATTTGGTAATTCTTTTATGCAAAGTGACTCAAATACATTTTGCTGTTTTACTGGATGAATTGTATCAGTGCT
Organism: Tor tambroides; assembly: GCA_021397915.2. NCBI lineage: Eukaryota > Metazoa > Chordata > Actinopteri > Cypriniformes > Cyprinidae > Tor > Tor tambroides. Next base: position 8,664 of record JAFVLL020043333.1, read on the forward strand.
ATTTTAGTATTATTTATATACCATTATAGTATTTATGAATATTTTCAGTTTTTATTGTCATTTTAGTTTAGGTTTTAGTAATTTTATCTGCTTTTGTAATTTTTTTTATATTTCTATTTTGCTTTAAGTTATTTTATTTTATTTCAGTTTTAGTTGTAGTAATTTTAGCATTGAAGATTAGAAATGTAGCTTTGGAAACAAACTGAAAATATGTTTAAGTTAAAGTTTTTCATCTAATATTTATATTTTTAACTTTATTTCAGTTAAAAAAACAAAAATATTTTCAGTTTTAGCTAACAATAACAACATTGCATGCATGTAAAATTAATTTCTGGAATTTAGGCTAAATTAAACTAAATGTAAACTAAATCTTTGTTGATTTTAGACCATCATCTTAAATGTTTTTTTTTTTTATTTTTATTTATTTATTTTTTATCTCATTTTTTTTTTGATACAAATTGGCCTTTAATACCAATTTCTGTAGGGTTTGTATGTAATTAGTTTGGTAAAATTACGACTGAAATACGACTGAAATTTGCATTTTATAGTGGCCTGGTTACACATTACATGCATTTACTGTAGCAATAACAGTTAATTATGCATAATTACAAGTAAATAAGTCAAGTCACCTTTATATATAGCATTTATGATGCAAACTCCATCAAATATGACGTAAATCCAAATTCTGTTGTAAAGCAGCTCTAACCAGACAAATAAACCTACATTACAACTAAACTAACACTAAACCAAACTCTATTTTTATGTTTTTATTTAATATTACTCAGTACTTAATTATAATTGCAATGTAACAAGGACACCTTAAAGTAAGGTGTAACCATTAGATTTTTTTTTACCAGTCTTGGTGTCCCCTGCTGTTGTAAAGATCTGTGGTAATGTAAGTTAGCTTGTACCATGTGGGTCTCTGTCTGTGCGGCCCTGGGGTCATGAGGACCTCCGTCCACGTCATTGGCTCCTAATGGACCCAGGCAGACAGAGCTGTCCCAGCTGGATGCACACACCTTATCACATCACATTGTCACTGACAGATTTATGTCCAGCATGAATCACTACTCGCTTCTAGAAATCTATTCCCTCAATAATTGATGAACTCAGTGGCTTGCAGTTCATGCAGTTTGCTACTGCAAGGTGATGCAAGTAAATAACTTTTTTAAGTTGTAGGCTTTCCACAGCATAATGACTCTAAATGAATTCAATCAAAAAGGTGCCTTTTTCTGCTTCAGCTGTAGCTGATTTGAGTGTTCTGGAATTGAGCAGAATGGATGTGATCAGTTATTTATGGTTTAGACATACAGTATAATAAAAGAAGACATGGCTCTGGCTGCCTCTGTTCATGCAGGCAAATAAAAACTTTCACAGATCAACAGTAGATCATTCACTGTCTGAGTGCTAGGATGCACTCAGCACTTTTGTTTGATTCACACAGAGACGCTTGTTCACAGAGAGTGAGCTTTCTGTTCGTCCACTGCAAAGACCAAAGACGATTTGAAGTGCATGTGACACGCCAGTGTGCTTCAGCCTTAAACAGCATGTTTCACTGTCTTAATGTTGTCATTAAATGAGACTAATGTAACCATTCTTCATGTTTAGAGGTGAAGTATGCAAATTCTGCACCAATGAAGGCGGCACAACCCACAAGCAAGTCAAAGTTTAGCAAGTTAACAAGGCCAAGTTAGTCTCTCTTTTCATATATTATGCAGGGAGAAAAATCTATTAACAGGCATTGAATAATTACTATAATACTTTTTAATTATATGATGATATATTATAATATTATATTGTAATACCTAAAACCCTACATAGGACAAGCAGATACAATACAATACAATACAATGTAATATAAAATATAAAAAGCCATTAACAGGCATTGAATAATTATGTTATGTTATAGTATAGTATCTACAACCCCACATAGGACAAGCAGATTATATTATATTATATTATATTATAATATTATATTATTTACAACCCTACGTAGGACACACAGATAGTATAGTATAGTATAGTATAGTATAGTATAGTATAGTATACCTACAACCCCACATAGGGCAAGCAGATTATATTATATTATATTATATTATATTATATTATATTATATTATATTATATTATATTATTTACAACCCTACATAGGACAAGCAGATTATATTATATTATATTATATTATAATATTATATTATTTACAACCCTACATAGGACACGCAGATAATATAGTATAGTATAGTATAGTATACCTACAACCCCACATAGGACAAGCAGATTATTATATTATATTATATTATATTATATTATATTATATTATTTACAACCCTACGTAGGACACACAGATAATATAGTATAGTATAGTATAGTATAGTATAGTATACCTATAACCCCACATAGGACAAGCAGATTATTATATTATATTATATTATATTATATTATATTATATTATATTATATTATTTACAGCCCTACATAGGACACGCAGACAATATAGTATAGTATATTATAGTATAGTATAGTATAGTATACCTACAACCCCACATAGGACAAGCAGATTAAATTAAATTAAATTATATTATATTATATTATATTATATTATATTATTTACAACCCTACGTAGGACGCACAGATAGTATAGTATAGTATAGCATACCTATAACCCCACATAGGACAAGCAGATTATTATTAAATTATATTATATTATATTATATTATATTATATATTATATTATATTATTTACAACCCTACGTAGGACACACAGATAGTATAGTATAGTATAGTATACCTACAACCCCACATAGGACAAGCAGATAATATAGGCTAATATAATAAAATATAGGGGGACAATACGTTAACAGACATTGAATAATTATATAATACATTTTTATTATTATATTATATTATATTATATCGGTTTTGCTGATAGTGGGTCAGAAATTCACACTTTTTTATGTAGATGAAAAATTTCTGAGATGCAGCATTCAAACAATCTCTGGATTCTGACTTTCAAAATCAGGATTTATGGCTCGCTCTGAGATGCTTACTGAAACCGAAGCCATCCCGAGTACATTATGTGTGTGTGTGTATGTGTGTATGTTTTTCTATGAGATTTGCCAAACCTCCTAAACTCACACAGGGGTCAGAGGTTAGTATGTATAGGGTCGCAGGGATGTAGAGAAGGAGGAGCGGATAGTGGGAGAGAGGGAGGTGTGTTTAGTCTGTACAGAGGAAATCCAACTGCTCCCTATGAGCCGAGTTACTATCACAGATGCTGTAAGGGTATTTGGAAAGTCACTCACCCCTTCAGAGGCCTGTGGTTTCCCATGCTGCCTTCCCGTGCTCCCCATACTTACTTCATATTTGCACGTCTATAAATAAAGCTCCTCCCGACCAGAAGCGTTTGATAAACTGGTCCAGAGATGCACATGGACTGTTGTTAGCCAAAGGTCGTTTGCCTTTCCCGCAATATGTGCTAATAGAGCACGCGTTTGAACAAATTAAGATTATAGCGTGTCTATATAGAAGTGTTGTGCCAGAAACATACTTCATTCAAATACATTCAAATTACAACTATGTGAATACTCGAACAATGAATATGTTACATTACAGTAATTCAATAAATTTCATGTCACAATATACAAAATCAAGCTTTCTTAGCTCAACTTGTGTGTGTGTGTGTTCACCTACTTGTGTATGTTTGGGGCCTTGGTTTATGTGGGACAGGACAGAAATGCAGCGGAACTGTGTCTAGAGGATTTAGGGCTTTACATCTTTCATCTACTGCTTGTTTTTCTTCCAGCTCATGCCACCCAGTAGCAACACCTCATATAAACACTACCGTCTTTGTCCAGAATGCTGTGAACTGTTGTCCTGCATTGTAATTTGTGTCGCTAACTGAATAATTTTGCATACTGATCACTCACTGTCCCCTTTTGGCCTTCTGTTTGTGCCCTTTTTATGAGAAACAATTTGTTAGTCTTATTAGACTTCCATATTTCTATTTATAAAATTCTATTTAGATTATTTTCAAATTAGTGGACAAAAACAGACTGTGCCCCTTTTGGGAAATGATAATCATTATATTTAAAGTGTTTCATTTTGGTTGTGGTGGTGGGGGGTGTGGGGGCATTGACTATATAAAACAACATATTTTGGCAGAAGCTAACCAGTTGCATTGGCAGTGGTCTGAACTAACACACAAGTGGTAAGTGATAACCTACTATGGCTATTACCTGTGCGTTTGAGTTTGGACTAGTAGATACATGTTTAGTTAATTAGTTAGCTAGTTGGTTGTGATCGATATATACAAAAAATGAACTTAAATAAAAGGGGGTGGGAATCTTTCGGTACCTCACAATTCGATTCATATCCATCCTCGAGGTCATATGATTTTTAATCACAATTCACAATTTTTCATCAGTGGGTAGTCCTGACTGAAGAAATCAGTGTGTCCTATTAACTATTAAATTCCTAATAAATCAAAAATATTTTACACTTCGCAATTCTCATAATAACAAAAGATCAATAATTAATATAATTTTTTTTCCCCAAACACTTGCCCTTGCTGAAAATGTGGTAGGATATATTTGTTTTTCCTCGTCCATTGCAGTTGCTGTTTTGTTCTGACAAGACCGTGTTGTTATTATATTAACTAAAAAAACCATTTTTGAAATTTGTGAATCGATGCGAATTGCTAGAAGACTGAATCGTGATTTAGCCTATCTGTGAATCAATTTTTTTCCCCCACTCCTATTAACTTATAGGATAGTTCATGCACTACTGAGGGCTTTTAAAAAAAAAAAATACTTGCATCAGAAATAAATGATGCATTAAGTTGACTGTAAAGATGACTGTAAAAATCTTTTTTTTCTATTTCCAATAAATGCTGTTTTCTATTTCTATTCATCAAAGAATCCTGAAAAAAATCTATCATGTATCCACAAAAATATTAAGCAGAACAACTGTTTTCAACATTGATACTACTACTACTACTACTACTACTACTAATAAATGTTTCTTGAGCAGCAAATCAGTATATTAGAATGCTGAAAATTCAGCTTTGCCATCACAGAAATAAATTATAGATTAAAATATATTTAAATAGAAAAGTTATTTCAAATTGTAATAGTATTTTACAATATTACAGTTTTTACTGTATTTTTGATCAATTAAATGCAGCCTTGCATGAGAGATTTCTGTCAAAGAAATAAAAAAAAATACTGAACCCAAACTATTTTTTTTTTTTATGTGACTTTATTAGTATAGGACAGTGTAGAAGTAGGAGAGAGAGAGGGGGCAGAATCAGGAAAGGTCCTCGAGCCGGGATTCGAACTTGGGACGCCCGTAGCGTAACAGCACTATATGTCGGCGCGTTGCCCACGAGGCTATTGGTGCCAACCTGACCCCAAACTTTTGAATAGTAGTGTATGATGAATCTATAGTTTTTTGTTTTTCTACGTTGTTTACATTAGACATTTTATAATTTACATGATTCAGATTTAAATAATTTATTTGTTCTCTCTTTTCTGTCTGTATTTCTTGCTTCTGTACTAGTCTACAAACCTGGCAACAGCAGATATATTACTGGCTCTTGAATGATGAGATGCTTCATAAGTCACTTTGAATAAATGTATTAAATGGTTAAATATGTTAAGTAAGGCATCAAAACTTGATTAATGTACAGTAGAAACGATGCTAATATTGACATAGTCACCGTATATATATATATATATATATATATATATATATATATATATATATATATATATATATATATATATATATATATATATATATATATATATAGTGTTTCCCTGGGCATCATTCTGGAAGCCGTGCAAAGGTTTGCTTTGTTTTCAGGTGGGCTCGTCATCCCCTGCTCAGAGCATCCATGAAATGATGTCATGGAAACGGGTGTGTGCAGCGGAGAGCCGCAGGACTTCATGTCTCATTGGCTGAGCCTGAGCCTTATCCGTGCTCTCTCTTGCCTTCAGGGAGGGTGCTGGCTGCATGTGTTCAGTCAGTCTCTAACAGAAGACACAATAGAAGGTGTTCATTATCTTTTTTTTAACCAGTGACTTCTGATATTCAGTGGTTCTGAGACATGGTATGTAATTTGTGCTGTGTAATTAATCTTTAATGCCAAAGAGAGTGATAATACTATTCTAGTCATTGAAGTTGTGCATAATTGATAAAATCATTGTGGATAATTTAGGGTTTTAACTTAGCCATTGACCATGCAGATGTGTTTTGATCAGTGAACAGTACAGTTTGAGAAAAACAGCTTGGTTAATGCTGAAAGGAGAAAAATGCATACATGCTGACAGGAAACGCTAACATCTGTTTGTGTGTGGAGGGGTGTTGCTATAGAGATGCAGGCAGGTAAGGACATTGAGGAAGTTGCAGACGAAGCTGGTAGAGGAAGATTCAGCCAGAAAGAGGTCATGAGTTGGTTGGGCACCTCTTGCTGTTCGTTATGAAAGAAAAGACTGCAGATTAGTGACAGGAAAAACTTGTTGCCTGCCAAGCATTTGGCCCATCTCTCACACTTAGTGTTAATTTACAGACCTAGGAATAATGCCACAAGACTCTTCGGTGAGGGTAAGCATTTTATTCTTTCAGAGTGAGGTGAGCAACAGACCTTGTTGTGGTGTTTCGAGTTTGAGGTTTGCATATGTTTGTCTTTGTGTAACTGCGTTCACGCTTAATTTGATGTTAATTGTGGTTGTCCCTGATGAGCTACTTAGTTCAGAGAGAAGAGGTTAATTTTAGAGTCGTGTGAAATAATGTTACCCTGAGCCATCAATAGGGTCATGGCTTACCATGTTCCTTTGTCTCTGCCATTTATACAGTCATGGATGATTACAGAGGAAGTAGCTGTCACTTGCTTGACAGTCTTATCTCTACTGCAGAGCAATGGTGTTTGATGAGACGATATTGCAGACCAAGTATCATTGGCAGCTGGTCACAATCTGTGACGATATTCTTGTGTGTATTTATAGGACCATTAACATGTTTTAGTTAATTCTATCTTAATCTCTTGAGAATTTTCTATTTCAGAAAGTCTTAAAATGTCAGATTTTAAAGGTGACCTATTATGCCCCTTTTTATAATATGTAATATAAGTCTCAGGTGTCCCCAGAATGTGCGTGTGAAGTTTCAGTTAAAATACCCCACAGATCATTTATTATATTATTTTGAAAATGCCTATTTTGAGTGGAAGCAGAAATACGCTGTTTTAGTGCATGTCTCTTTAAATGCAAATGAGCTGCTGCTCCCTGCCCCCTTTTCCAGAATAGGACTGTGCCTTTACAGCTCGTTCCTCAGATACTTTGCTAAAAACATCTGTTTGGTTTTGATTATCATGTCTGTCGTGCTGAATTCATGCAATTTAAACCATATTAGTTTAAAGTTCTAATATAGGGTTTTCTGAGCGCACACATCTGAAGCCTGTGCACAGAAAGCGGTTGTCACATGGCATGTGAGAACTAAACTAAGTTCTCGTTCATGTCTTATTGCACTTAAACTGGCAAATACACACAAGTTTATGTTAAAAACACATGAGTTACAAAAACAGCCGGTTATGTCTTTTAAGGTAAACAGCTGGGAAAGAAATAGCATGTTTATATTAGATCTATGTGGCAGCAGCGTAATATACAGTAAATAAATCAATAAATCCATTGCTCTTCGCTTCTCGGAGGCTGGGACTCTAAATAATGTTCTGTACTCATCAGTGCAGCCAAAGACAGAACAGTTAGCATGCTTTTCTCGAACTTTCGCCATGGCGAAGCACACCGTTGTCACTTACAAAAACATAATGGCAGTGCCGTGGGTGGAAACTTGCAGATTAAGGGCCGGTAATATTATTATAAGATATTAAAAATTTTACTGGGTTGTTCTTTTTAACATTTTCTGGGATGGTAGATGCACCAGGGACCTGATTATAACACTTAAACATGGAAATAGTCATTTTTTGGGGTAAAATATAGTTTGTGGCAAGTTTCATAAGGATATTACTCATGACACTATAAGTATTTCACTAAGTTGTTAAACTCTCCACTAAGTTCTTTCATCAGTCTCTGCTTATCTTTTAATGTTTGAAACTCCAGCTGCCTGACAAGAATCCTGACCCTTACCTCATCTGAATGCCAAAAACACTTCTGCAGTTTAGCTCAGGGAAAAGAATGACACTGCAGCTTCTGCTGGTATTCTGGCCAGACGCATTGATAAGGTATCCTGGAACTGCCTGTGTTCTGCCTGGACTGCCAATTTCTTCTGTCTGTATTGATCTTGCACCCAGAAAGTCAAACAACACAGCACTATAATTAACTTAACTTCTTGGCTTCGCACTGTGATTTTGCTTAGAGTCTAGATGTCATGTCTAGTTAACTATGAAATTTGATTTTGATCTTGTTTGTTCTCAATTATAGATTATCTCCTGTTTGGCAACTCAAGTGACGGCCATCAAGACTGGACAGAGTCGGGCTGAGCAGAATCTGGCTGAACCAACCTTTTAGGACTCGTTAAAAGAGAACCACTTATTCTTGAAACCACAACAGCACCAGTCAAACGCAACTGGGTTTGCGAGTTGTGCAAACCAAGATGCCCATCTTAAAGCAGCTGGTGCCGGGGTCTCAGACCAAACGGCGCTCTCGTATGGACCTCACTACCGAGATGATCAGCGCTCCCTTGGGTGACTTCCGGCACACCATGCATGTAGGGCGCAGCGGGGAAGCTTTCGGAGACACCTCCTTCCTCAGCACTCGATCTGGAGAGCCATCCCAAGAAGGCCACACCTATCCTCGCTCTCCGAAACCGGGACTGCTGTCCCGTACCTTCCGGAGCAGCAAGCGCTCTCAGTCCGTCACCAGAGTAGACCAGAGAGACAATACCCTCCTTCCTCCCAGTGAGTCACCTACCTTTGTGAAGAATGCCATGTCTTTGCCCTTTCTGAACAACGAAGAAGGACAGGAGGGAGACAAGAGGGTGCTCAAGAGCTTGACCTCCAGCCCCTCCAATGGGGCCTCTGCTGAAGCACTGGACCTGGAGCTCCATGAGAAGCACTTCGGGGTGTTGACAGATCTGCGGCCTTCCCCATCCTACAACGGGGGAGGATTGAAGAAAGCGGAATCTGTGATGTCATTCCATGTTGACCTTGGGCCCTCAATGCTGGGGGACATCCTGGGGGTCATGGAGAAGGAAGATGACGACCAGGGGTTTGAAGAAGGCAAGAGCAGTGAGGGACGTGCGTCTCCTCTTCCCTGCAACCAGGGAGGAGTGGAAATGGATGAGGAAATGAGGGAGGTTGTTGTGATAGAAGAGGAACCAGAGGGGTTAGTCGCTCACGGCGAGGGTCCCATGAGGGCTCCCAGCTCTGTTGACTTGGAGATCCAGAGTGAAGGTACCAGCACCCCAGAACCACATCACAAACACCTGCATCACCTCGACAGCTGCTCAGTTTCCAGCTCAGGTTCAGTCGCCATGGAGGAGAAACCAACCAGTGAACATTATGAGGAAGATATTGGAGTTACCGACAACACCTGCAACCCAGACAATGAACCAGCCTTCTCCTCCTTCATGGAGGATGAGGATGATGAGATCCGAGTATGAAACCCTACAATCAGTAAACCTTTCTGGAGATGGAGAGATGCATATCTCAGACTAGTATTTGACATTGTGTAAAGAGGAGAAATGCGGTGTAGATGTAAGCATGTCAAAGCTGGACAGATGCCTCAGGTTCCTGTGTCCCTGTAGAGATAAGTTGGGGAGACTGCTTTAGCTCAGACACCAAAGCCATCTGTCACACTACTGACCCATGCTAAGATGAGCAGCTGGATGTTTTCACTGCAAAAGGGACCTGCTACAAGTTTCACTGATAGCATCTGTGCAAGTAGATTCTGTTTTAAGCCATTCTCCAGTAGTCCCATGCAGGGTTCCCACAGTTGTAAGCTGGAAATATCTGGGATTTTTAAAAAATTTAAAGGTCATGGATTTTTTCCAAGTTATTCTCAGCTCTAAAATAGTTCATTTGCGAAAATTTGTGTTTTGTGTTCTCTATGAAATTGTCAAAAAATCCCAATCAACAGCAACTGGAATAAAGAATCGTGTAAATTCAATGGTCAAAAGATGTGGGAACCCTGTCCATGACTTGGTGCCTAAAGATAGTGGTTCTTTTGATTTAGAGCGCTAGTGTATCAAAATAAATCATATGATTTGTTCAGTGGCCCTCTGAATAAAGATACTGTATATTTTCAAAGTTAAAATCAGCACTCTGCCATTGTCAGAAAAATAACGTTGTGTTGGAAGAGAGCTCTTACGAGATGATCCAAATGTTTTATCATCCACGTTCTTGGAGTTGCATTGTCAAAGCCCTACAAATACTTTATCTCTAGATTATATATAATTCACTCATGCATCCGGTAAAACTGTCATTTTAAGAGCTACTGAGGTTCAGAAGCTCAGGAAACGTCCTTGTGCAGCTGATTACACACTGCGCTAGTCTGAGCTCGAATGGCGATGATTTGGAGGTGGTGGATGTTTGAGAATCTCTCCAGAGACTGATCATAGTCCACTTTTGGGAAGAGTGGCAACAGGTGTCCCTCCATCAGATCTCATTTTTCAGTCTCTACGTGTTTTGCATAGTAGTTGTTTGCTCAGTATCTTGCATATCTCACCACTTCCTTCCTGCACTTCAGGGGAACTACTGCTGTTTATTGCTGAAGTTTTTGATCAGTTTGGTTGTCGCTGTCATTGAAACATTTAAACCACTGGTTAAACAATATGTGTCATGTCAAGTATAACTAAAAAGTCAGTTGTGTTAAGTCATGTCTTGTAGTAAACATGAACATGTCGGTTTTATTAATTATGTTAACTCTGACATTAGCAAGTTATGGCACTGGTATTGCTCCTCAGAAAATTCACTGGGGTGCTTTAATACACTGCTGAGCAAAGACACTAAAATTCATTGATTCCGTTTGATCTTTTGACTTTTTCATTGTGTACATTTATGTTTAAAAACAGTATAGCAGATCATGACTAAAATGAGGCCTTTATTACTGCAGACCTTCACGTGTGAATTAACTGCAGTAGTCTGCAAGCTTACTGTCTCTGAATTAAAGAGCAGGCACTGTGAAGACAGGTCTTCGACGTCAAGACTACAGTAAGATGAGATTTACTGGGAATTCTTAGCTGCTTCACACTTGGGGTCACGTCAGCCTTAAGCAGAAAAGTGCCAAATCTAATCTAGCATGTACTGCCTAGTAAGCCAGACTTTTGAGTATCATTTAACATGGTGAATGAATTAGGCTTTGCCTTAATCTACTATTTCAGATATGGGCCAAACGATCCATCTTGGTTTGATTACTGTGGACAGAAATGCTTAGCAAGAATTTACCTAATTTGCTTCAGGATGAACCTCAGGGAGAGAGAAAAAGACACGAGGTTAGCATTCTGTTTTATTTGCATAGCCTTGTGCTAGCTGTCAATTTTAAATTTAGCAAGATAACAACATAAGTAAAAAGAGAGAACTCTGTTTATATCTGAAATTGTGTGGCTGTGTGAGGTGGATTTAGCGAAGTTTATCTTTGTGTTTTCCCTCTTTGTGATAATAGTGCTGTTTGTCTCGCCTGTCTTTGCTACAGTTTCTATGTTCATCATGTATATATTCATGCTTGCCAGTCTTTTCAAGGCTATAACCGCTATATTTTTAAATAAAAGAAGAAGTCCACAAAAGTGTCTTTTCTTCATTTCAGAAATGTTTTCATTGTAAGATTAGGCTATTTCATGATGTATTGTGTACGTGGCTTAAAGGGGTAGTTCACCCAAAAATAAAAATTCTGTCATTAATTACTCGCCCTCAATACTATTTGTGTGCAAAGAAAACAAAAATAACGACTTTATTCAACAATTTCTTCTCTTCCGTGTCATTCTCTGTTGAAAAAAGACGTTATTTTTGTTTTCTTTGCGCACAAAAAGTATTCTCGTAGCTTCATAAAATTAAGATTGAACCACTGATGACGCATGGACTATTTTAACAATGCCCTTACTACCTTTCTGGGCCTTAAACATGGTAGTACCCTTGCTGTCTATGCAGGGTCAGAAAGCTCTCGGATTTCATAAAAAAATATCTTAATTTGTGTTCTGAAGAAGAACGAAGGTCTTATGGGTTTGGAACTACAAGACGTTGAGTAATTAATGACAGAATTGTAATTTTTTGAGTGAACTATCCCTTTAAGTTTGAAGTTATCAAGGAGAAAATACAAACGTCACCATTTGGTTCAGTGGAATCGAAAATAAACAAACTTTTTGATTTTGGTTTATTTTGCTGTGTTAGTTCTTGGAGCAGAAGTGGAATTTTAAGCTTTAAGGTGCTATTGTTCTCTGCATAGATGGGCACAGATCCGTTGACTAATTAAATAAACCTACCTGAAGCTGAGGGAAGCTCAGCTCAGCGTTTGTCAACACATGCTGTTATAATGAAAAGAAGACCTCCTGTGATTGAACGACCACATACAGCTCTTCTAATCGGATCACTGCGACTGCAGACCTACAAGAAAGTTTCGTGTGAGTAAAGAGAAGTCAAACACACACGCTCATTTAACTGATATCAGCGCTCACATTTAGCTCTTTTGTACGTAGACTACAGGTGAAAATCAAAAGCACCTTATTCCCAGCTCAAATTTACGAGTGACTATGTATTGATTTGAGTGTTAAAAGCAAAGTGGTTTGATTGATCCGCCTGCTGCCCTACAAAGTTTGTTAGGTGTTAATGTTCCTTCGGTTCAGATAAAAGAGAATTTTATGAATCTTGGCTTGACAAAAAAATTTAAAAAAATCAATGCTTGTTTAAAATGTGGATACATCCTGCCGCCTAGTGGCCAGCTACATTCACAACGTCATTTTTTGCCACTCTTACCAGGGTATGATCAAAACCTTTCTTCAGCAGAGCATTTTAGTGTTTTGTTTGTTTGTGACACGAAATCATTGTGCTTTGTAAATGCATTGCATTTAGAAATGGTTAGAAGTGGTTCTCAACCAGGGAGCCTTATTATTAAATATTAAAATAATATAAAATAAACATAAAATCACAATGTAATCTTAAATCCTATCTATGTTTATTTTCCCTCAATAAGTATAACTTTTATTGAAGAACATTGTGGTTAATTTATTTAATATATAAAATTAACAATGTTTATTAATTCAATATATTAATTATAAAAAATAAAAACAAACAGCATTGTTATAACTGCAGCAGAAATACTGGAAATATCCTGCTGTATATGGACGGTGGCCCTTTGAATGTTGATTATGGGGGCCTTCGAGTGAAAAAGATTGAGAACCACTGATTTTAGACTGTTGTGGTATTTTTTTTCTTATTTTCAAAAGTTTGTATTTGATTGCTTTTTAATCTTAAGCCTTTATACAACTCTCTTATTTAGCTAGCATTTGTTGAAACTTTTTGGTTCATTCATTCGTAAATGATTCATTCGTATGATTAACTATTGCTTAAATATGTAAAAATTAGAAATAATAAATAAAATAAAGAATTTATATATATATATCTTTATTATTTAAAAGAAATATACCTTTTTCAGGATACCATATTTTTAAAAGATAATTTTGTAAAATCCAAATAAGCTTTAGCGTTTAAACAATGTTTTTCCATGCTTGTTACATGAACCATAAACAATTGCACATGCTCCTGTGGAACAAATTACAAGACATATTGCAAGCGGAAGAAAATTAATTTCACAGTTCCAGTAACTTAGGACATTAAAGAGATTTTTTACTGACTCTGAAAGACACCAGAAGAAATAAAGAAAGTTTACATTTATATATATTCACCCACAGTTAATTAGCCCTCATGCTGTTCTTGTTCAAAAATGATATCAGCTGGTCCAGGCTGTGAGCATTTTCCTGCTGTTCTACTGTATAACCAGATGAGGTCGCTGTTTGTAAATATTTGAAGCTTTATCAACGTGAGCTGCAAGAACCGCGGCCTCCTCTGCTGAATCTCATGACAGGAGGAAACCAGCATGAAGAAATCTGGAAACCATTGAACGAGTGAGAGATAGAGGACGGGAGGGGGAGAAAGGGGGATGGGTTAAAACTGGGAGTGGAACATAATGCACGATCAACTTTTTTTCTCCTTTGACTTCAGTCTCTCTATAGACCAGGGGTGCCCAAACTCGGTCCTGGAGGGCCGGTGTCCTGCAGAGTTTAGCTCCAACCCCAATTAAACACACCTGAAGCAGCTAATCAAG
>JAFVLL020043334.1:0-32610 GCA_021397915.2 Tor tambroides
ATAGAGCAGACTGAGGTCATTGATTACCAGTGCTATTGGAGTCATCTTTATTCAGAACACTGTCTTATTGATCACCTTGACAAAATGCATCTCTTTTTTTCAGTATTGACCAATTTGGCTACCGTTTAAGCAGAGCCTTGTGCATCTTTTCAGTTTTTTCCTGAAGATTTTCATAGACTTGTCTTGGTGAATTGAGCGACGTCTGAAAGAATCTCAATCATGCCTCATTCTAGAGCGAATTGTATGTAAATTAGAGAGGAGAAATCTGTAGAGAAATGGCTGTACAAGCTCTTCTCCCTTGATTTATCACAGCAAATGAGGAGCTCCTCAAATCATGCATACTGGGGCTTCTGTGCGCATTAGCACCTAATAGGACATCTCTTTTTGCATTGTTTTGATATGCCTAGTCCTTATGGTTGTCAGTAATACCCCCATTGTGCAAATACTCTTACACAACATTACCAAACTTTTTTCAAAATGACATTTTGTTTTTAAACTACAAGCATTTCCTTGTCTTTTACTCCACTATACAGCTTGCTCTGCATAGCCAATTGACTGCTATCTGGCATTTCTCTAAATCTCAGTCTGCTCCTGCGCTATGCTTATAGTATTCCACAGAGGCGTCTGTTGATAGTGGGAAAAGAACACTAATGGCACAGTTTGCTGAGGTTGTGTGTGTTTCTGCTCATTTATTTCAAGAATGGCTTTGTTGTTTGTAATAATGCTGCCTCATAAAAGGCTACAAACAGTAAGCAAATCCCTTTCATACTGATTTCTGACACTTTCAGGAAGCTGGGATAGATACGATTGTCAGGTTATCCCCATGTCAGTGCATGTCTATGCATGAGGCTGCAGTCTTCTTGTCTTCAGACTTCTATAAATAAATGTAACATTCTAAGTGGGGAGTGTGTAGCTGACTATGCAAATGCGATATACTGCATTGTGTAGCTACAGTGCTGAGATCACGAACATGCAAACAAGACAGGCTTGGATAATGTTATAAGAAAGAAGCAATGGTGGGGCTAAGCACAAACATTTTTGTATTTGTACATTAAAGCATGATACAATAAATGTGATTTATAATTCATTGGTAAATTTGGAGAGCTAAATTCAAATTACTGAAACCTTGTAACTTGGGAACTGATTTTAAGGTTCAGACCTGGGACTTGACTTTGTCTTCTAAAACAGTATTTTGGACCTGTCTAGCAGTTGTCTGCCCATCCTCTGAGGCAATAGATTATTAGAGTAGAAAGAAAAAGAAAAATAATTTATACATAAAAGGTCATTCTAATTCCAGCTACTGTTAAGCCATTGGTCGTTAGATCATTTTAAGTGCTATCTTTGTTTGGACAATTGGTTTCTATAGTGTTCTCATAGGCGACAGTAATATCCAGTGATGCAAGGTGATTTTTTTTAATCCCATTGCATTGCATAAATTGCATTGGGTGATTTTAAATTGAATTGAAAATATAGACTGTAATTTACGTGATTTGTGTAATTCATAACTGAATGTGACATCTTACAAATTTAAGACCTCCGTGTGTGCAACTATTCAGTGTAGTTTCAGTAATACTTCATATGCAGTAGTGTTTGTTTATAGGCAGTGACTGTGAGTGTGTGAACATGGCTCTCAGTAAAAAGAGACTGACCTTGTCAAGCTGAGAAGTTTATATTCATCAGCACTCTCATACACACAGGTATTTTTATCCGAGTCAGGACCTGTAAAGCGAGAAGAGTGTTGTGTAAGTTGATTGTGCATCTTTGTCATACAGTACATTTATTTATCTGTTGACTTATTAATGTATTTTGTCTGAGGAAAGAACCTAAACACTGGTAGACACTTAATACTGTGGCTGAATTTAGTATTTGTTTGGTTCTAGTAGAGGGTTTGAGTGTTTGGCCCTCAGGTATCTGGAGTCAAATTCAATCCATGGTTCTTTGAATGAGGGTTGGATACTCTCATTAGTGAGCTGCTGCATGGCTTTTTGCTCGCTGTAGTACCCGTTTTGTTTTTCGGGAAAGTAGATCGCACAGTGGGGCTCCGGAAGTAAAAAAATCCCATTTCAAATTTCCATGAAGAAATTGATTTTTAGTGTGAAGCTTTGAACACAGTCCTGCCATGGGCTTAAACATTTTTAAACAGTAGTATATACGATGCGAACTGTAAATTATTTTTCAAAAGTGCAAGTAAAAGTGCTTTCCGATTAATTTAAATTTAAAATTGTCAAAATGTAACTGCTTAATTTTAATTAAGTACATTGTTAACTTGTATATTTGTGTCTTTTTTCTTAATTTTTAAAATATGTTTTGCTTCAAATGTCAAAATCTCTGTGCATGTTGATTTGGTTCAGATCATTATTAAAAAATTTTGAAATGCCCGTCTGTGTCAGTCATTATAGTATAGTAGTGTGACATGTAAATATGTAAGCTGTTTATTCAGGCCTTTGTGAGAGAGACGACAAGCTGTTTTAAAGAACTGTACTTTCTTCCAGTTGCTGTGAATTTATGCTTCTGTTCTTTTGTACTCAGCTGTGTTTGTTAGCATGGTAAGATAAGAGGTCATGTTGAAGGGCTAGATTCATGCTGAGATCATATGGGCACTCAATAAAGCATCTGCCTGAAAGAAAGCATAGTAACATGCTTGCCGTGAAACCGAGTGCCCCACATACTGAGAAAATTAATATAAGCTAAAGGATTCTTCTGTCCTTTTTATTGTACTTACCGCAGTTTTATAATGAAAGGCACAATGCAGATGCAAATGTTCTGGATTGTACTTACTGAAACTGAATCAAGCAGCAGTTAATAGATGCACTGATGTCCAGGCTGCTTGAATACTCTTTGGAGGATATGAGATCCTAGGGGAAGTGTGATGCTATAACTGATAAGTAATGGCTGAAAGGCTGCAGACTGAAGTTGTAGATTGTACTCGTGATTTGAGGACGATGAAGAGAATATGAATCTTTCTGTTGGAAATGAATTAAAATGTGTTTTATGCGAGGCTGTGCACCAGTTCACTGCTGGCCTTACATCAGTGCCAATTTCTCTGTTGTTTGCTAGCTAGAATTAGAATGACCTTTCATGCATAAATCATTTTTATTTTTTATTTCTACTCTAACAATCTATTGCCTCAGAGGATGGGCAGACAACTGCTAGACAGGTCCAAAACAATGTTTTACAAGACAAAGTCAAGTCAGGTCTGAACCTGCAAGTCGGTTCCCAAGTTACAAGGTTTCGTTAAAGTCATTAATTTGAATTTGGCTCTCCAAGTCTTACCAATGAATAATAAATCATTTTTATTGTAATTTTATTAGGTTTATAAAAAATACATTCAACTGGGGCTAGTAATGCAATATGGATAAAGAGATACATTTTGCAAATGTAACTCTAAAACAGTCTCAAATTTATGTATATTAAGGAATTTATAGGTGAGTTACATAATATGATAAAAAATATATTTGCCAGTATAATAAAGATTGAATAATCATGAAATATCTAACTTTCTGCATAATAAATAAAACGGAAATGTGAAAGGAGATAAAAATGAACCCCAAAATAATCCTTTTGTTCATTTTGTGAACAACGTTACATATTTGAGACTTGCAATTTGCTAATTCAAGACCAGCACAAGCAACAAACCAATCCTGGTAAGTAAGTTTCTAATTGCATCTTCCTTTTGATTTTTTGTTGTTTTTATTAATGCATTTGTAAGTATTTATTCAACAATTTTTGTGGGATTAAAGTCTGTTTTCAGCTTTTGATCATAAGTTTTCAAGCAAAGTACTTAAAGCCCATGTTGTTAATAAGGTTATTTTGTTCACTGAAAAAGTAAAAAAAAGTTTCACAAGAACATCAAACGGATGTTTAAGGTGAGAAAATTAATTTTGTGGTCAATTATTTTTAAGAAAGCCTTATTTGTCTCCTGATGACTCATTTACACGTACAGAGCCCATGTACCTGTTCTTCATTAAGGAGACCTAAAGCAGCTAATTTGGTTAAATTGTTGAATATACATGTTTATTTAATTTTTAATTTAATTTAATTTAATTTATTTATTTATTTGGTGAATTGTTTGCAAATAACAAAAACATAGGGATTATTGGCTAATTAGTGAAATGTTATAAAGAATGATATGATATGCAAGTATCTAGTCAAAACATGTTATTATTGTGTTGTTGCGATATATTCAGTTTGTGATTAAAGAAAACCCCCATCTAACTCTCACTTCATCTGTTGCTCTCTAAATATTTGGTGATCTGTGACTCTGTATCTCTCTGCCTATTGCAAAATATCATCTTTATGCACTCATGTGGCAAAGACTCTGACAGGTCACTGTCCCCATTCTCCACACTGCCATTAAGTAAATAATGTTTCAGTCATGTTTGAAGAAATAAAAAATCTTATTTAATAAAGACAAGTGTGCCAAACCTTTTTTTCCCAAAAAGGAAAAAAAAAAAATGTATGTAAAAACAGAAAAAAAGGTGACATAAAATATAAGTGTGGAAGTATGGGACATCAGTGAGCTCTTTTGGCTTTTTTCCTGCTCAAAAGCAGCCCTCCTACACGCTCACACACACAGGACACCATTTTACTTTTTAACAAGCACATGAAGAGAAACATTAGAGAGACTCTTTTGTTTCTTTTCCGCCTTGTTCAAGGAAGCAGACAGTGAAACATACAGGCGAATAAAGAGAGTTTGAGAGAGAGAGGGAGAGAGAGGGAGAGAGCAAGTAAGAAAGAGAGTGAGAGAGAGCTGGCACAGGCTGAGCCAGGCGCTGACTGTGTGGACACGGAGGAGTGCGGAGCGAACAGAAACGACAGAGCAGGAGGAGGAGTGAATGGATGGAGTGACCCAGGAGGAGGAGAGGAATGCTGAGCGAACAGACCGACAGAGCGCGAAAGGGAAGACGAGAGCGGCGTGGCAGCAACAGCAGAGCAGTTAAACAGTGGAAAGGCAAGCAAAGGCTCACATGCCGAGCAGCTTCTGCCGCTCGCTCGCACTCTCTCTCTTTTGAGCAACGGAAGAGGCAGAAGTGAAGCGTCCAGACAACGATAAAGGACAAGAGGAGGCACGCAAGAGGCGGGGGGAGGAGCAAGCATGCTTTGATTGACAGAGTAAAGAGGAGGGACATGGACGCAAATTGAAGAATTTGATTTTCTGGGAATGGATTTTTTTAGCGAAGGAAAAACAAAGAAGAAGAAGATAAAGGATGCCGTTTCAGTCTAAAAGAAGGATGGAAAGGGGAGGGAGAGAGTGAGAGTGAGATGCTGAATTCGGACCATGTCAGAACAGATTCCACATCAGCGGCATTCAGCCCTCCTGCAGGCAAGAGTCAGTGTGTGTGTGCATATGTGTGTATGCGTGTATGAACTAGCATGAAGTACGACCTCTGTAACACCAGGCTTTTGCCCATGTGCCCCCGTAGTTGAGGACAGAGACACATAAAGATGGGAAGGCAAAAAGTCAGTACTGTATCACTGTCAACGCTAGAGAAAAAAAGGCAACAAGACAAGATGAGTGCGATCGTGGGGTTGTGGGGTCAGCTGTAGCTAGTCTTTGAGAAACCCTCTCTTCAGGGACTGAGGAAAAGGGTCGCCCGAGACAGTCTATTTCACCAACAGGTCAGCCTGCCTGGAGACTCTCTCAAATTGTTCTTTCTTGTGACTCAGCTGGCGCTTTCTCCCACAATCCATCTCTTTTTTTCATTTTTCTCTCTTACAATCTGTCTTGTATCTATTGAATCTTTTCTCTCATTAAGATCACTTCCCATGTAACTGCCTCATTGTTTCCGATTCGCTCGCCTGAACTTCAGGCGAGAAGCTCTGAGGGGGATTGCTGGCTGCCCCTAAAGCCAGACTAAGTCTGGGCACCCTGACCAGATGAACTGAGGGGTGGAGGGGGGTGGGGGGTGAAGCTACAAAGAGAGAGGAACAAGAAAAATAGCCTGGGGATTTAGCCTGAGGGGTTATAGAGAGTTGCCAGCGGATATGAATATACATACTGAATTTTGGGTACCTTAGGGAGCGTGTGTTTGTGCATGAATGTGATTATTCAATCCAGAAATGAAGTTTGCATACATTTGAGAGGATATTAAAGTGGAAGTCGAAGTAGAGTTGGGATTGTAAACTTCAATTAAACTTAGAATAGTCCTGCAGGTGGTACAACAGTACGTGACTCGATTGCTAGACTCTGAATGTTAGATTTGTATTCAGGAAGTCAGTGTTGTGGCTCTCTCTGTGCTCCTGGACCCCCATGAGGGCCCTGGCCGTGGAGGCCTGGCTGGGAGATGAAGCCGTCCCCCCTGCTGCTCTAGCAGCTCTGTGGGCCCTCATGGCTCTGGAAGGTCGCTGTCTGCGCCCTGCCTCGCCCACGCCGGGCCAACGCAGGGCCCGCCGTCGCCACGCCCGACCCAGAGCACCACGAGACGATCTGTCCCGCCTCACCGCGGCCCTCCTAGCGCGGACTCGCCTCCACGGATTGCGGCAGATCTGCTCTCCGTCAAACTCTCTCAGCCGCCGGGCCTTTTGGATGCTAGCCTTCTGTACTTGTCTGGGTCTTCTGATGTCCTGGTCCTCGAATCGACTGCTTCACTGGCTGGCCTTCCCCACTCACACTAGAGTCCACACAGAGTGGGCGAGAGAACTGGCTTTTCCCACGGTCACCATCTGTAACAATAACCCCGTACGTTTGTATCACCTCACTAAGAGCGATCTGTACTTCGCGGGTCACTGGCTTGGACTGTTGCTGGCCAACCGCACAGCCAGACCCCTAGTGCTGGACCTGCTTCAAGATGACAGACGGGCATGGTTTAGCAAGCTGTCAGATTTCCGTCTTTTCCTGCCTCCACGGCGCTTCGAGGGCACCAGCTTGGAGTTCATGGACCGACTGGGCCACCAGCTGGAGGATATGCTACTGGCCTGCAAGTACCGCGGAGAGCCCTGTGGAGCTCACAACTTCTCCACTGTGAGTCTGAACAAATGACCTCCACCTCCCTTTCTGTCCTTCTTTCTCTTTCTCTGTCACCTTTTACCTCTAGTTTTTGTCAGATTCACTGTGATTTACTCTTTCATGCAGCACTCGACTCTGACCTCTCGTTAGTTCTTGTTCTGTGTTGCTCTCTCTGTCATGCTTCAAATATTTCACAGCACATTTTGTACACCCATATGTGAACTTTCTGAACCCAATTCATGAAGACAGTTTTTTTTTTTCCTGAGGGAGCCCCATGTCTAATACCAGCGTTTACAAACACGTCAGGTGATTTTCATAATGCAATTCTGATTGAGCATAATGTGCTATTTGCATTTGCATTGCTCATTAAGGCCCTCAACCTATTTACACAGAGATCTGGCAATGTATGAACTGCCTAGCCTTAAGTACACACTGATCTTTCATGCCAAGAAATAATTATATAATACTTGTATTAACCAGACGTGACATGATAAGATTTCATAAAGTGATTTTTCTACCCACGCCAAAGAGAAAATGCCAATAAATGCCAACAGTTCGCGGATGAATTCCCTCTTTTTGCCCACTTTCTTGCAGCTGTACAGCACACAACACAACATTTTTATAGAAATAAGTGTTACTATAGGTCTCTATACGTTGTAATACTGTGACCAGTCTCAGACTCCTATTGTCAGTGAACATGTACTCCTTCTCTTCATGCTCATCCTGTTTCTCCACAGTCGCTGCTGCTGCTGCTGTATTGCATACGCTCAATCAATCTTAGACACATTTCCCTGAGAAATAACAAGCACTGTTATAGACAAGTGTAAGTGGAGGTTTTGAAAACAATGAAGCAATGAAGTAATCAATGAAATGATAGTTTAGAGTTGTTTTACAATGTCAGAAAAAAATAAATAAAAATAATGCAGGAAGGTGTTGTTTTGATATGCAATGAAAGATCTGATTTTTTACAGGTTCCCATTGTGACAAGTTACCATGACTATATCCCATGCTATTGGGGCATGTTGTCTCATACTTTTGCATTTTACATTTATATATTTAAGCATAAGTGTATTTAAACATACTGCATCTGTAACACAATATTACAAATTTGGCTCAGAAGTTTATTTTGATAAATGATTGGATAAGGTCACCACATTTCAGTGGAGATGGAGTGCATGCTCTAACCACTGAACCACATCTTCAGACTCCATTATGAGCATTTAAGCTAAGTTTATTGTGTATGTGACAGATTATAGCGGCCTATTCATTTTGAGTTTACATATTAATAGGCCACTGTTAAATGTTTCATAAGGAGTTGTGTGATGTTGCAGTCAGAATTGGAGTGACAGCTGTAGGATGCACTGTTTTGTTGACATTGTAAATGAACTAATGGGATGTTGTGGGACTGTGAGAAGGGAGTTTTGGAAAGATTGTTTTTTTGTTTGGATGTTGTTCTGGGTTCTGTCCTCCCTCTCGCTCCTTCTTTCAGTCTTATTGTGTTGTTTGCCACTCTGTTGTTTCGCTAATTCTCTGGATGTGGGGAGAGGAGAAGGGCAGGCAGATGTTCTCTCTCAGGCTACGTTTCAGCAGAGCTTCTATCTGCATGTGTGTATTTGTGCGAGCCTACTTTGCAACTCTCTCACAATAATTCTTAATTAGGGCCTGATGTCACTGAGGTGTTTTTCTCAGTGTTTAGGAATGGCACTGCAGTTTGCAATGAATTTACAAAAGCCCTTTAACGTATACAGTATGTCTTACGTCTCCTAATGGCAAGAAATAGTTTAAGATGTGAGGATTTATGTGTTCATGTAAATGAGTATTTATCAGTCTTCTTGCCCAACTGCATATCTGTTGGTATTTAGCTTAGATAACAGTCACTGGAGGTTAAATATACCCACTTTAAGTGTTTAGAAAGTAGAAATCCCATGTGCAATGGCTAATTTTCTTCTTCTTCATCAGCTCAGCTTTCCTCTCCATGACATTAGCTAAACATTATCCACTCATTACAAAGTGTATTAGAGACCCAGTAAGACAATCGCAGAAGCTCCAGCAGGGAAAGCTGTAATACCCAGCTCTGGGATGTTTCATATGGCTGCAGTCATGCATTCCCAGATGTTCCAGAAATATATCCTCAGAACAAATTCTAGCTTACCCATAATAATTACACTAAAGTGAGATGTGTGCAATAATGTGTGCAATAAATCAGAGTTTATTATCTCTACAAATTTTTGACACATTTCTACTATTAGCAGTACTGCTACTACAAATGCTGTACTACTATAATTGAACTTAATGAAGTTCTACCACTAAATGTTTCACCTAGTGGGACTACAGATGGCTTTGAAATGCAGCATGATTATTACACTTGCCAACCTTTGAGCTTGGTTAAAAATATATTTGTAATATCAGTTGCTGTTGTTTTTTTTTTCTTGAAAAATCTGCGTTATGAAGACATAGATTTCCATCACTGCATCCCCATGGTAACACTGTTAGCCTACCATGTCCATCACTTGATGGTAATGGATGAGTTTCATTAGCTCCAACACTGAGTTGATTAGTTTGGTCTGGCACTGTAATGATCCTTGAGGTTGAAGCTTTCTGTCAGGGGGTCCCCCGTCTGGAACGAGAGTGAGACGCGTTGGCACGCCTCCCGTCTGCAGTCTTTATATAGAAGATTTTGATATTCACAGACAATATCGTTAGGTTTTTCAGTAGTGTAGCCATTTTTTGTTGTTCTTGTTGTTTGGAAGGTGTTTAGCTGAAATGTTTCATAAATTCAGTATGCTGTGAGAGTTTGGGTGCTTTTGGGAAGTTGCTATGAAATGTATTACAGATTTTCAGTTGCGACTATGACTGTGACTGTGATTTCTGGTGGTGTGCGATCACTTGCCAAGCATAACATGAGGTTATTTCATGTCAAGCAAAAGTATTCCCATTTATAGTCAAAAGGCGGTGTATGTTATCTCGCAGAAACTGAAGTGCAACAAAACTATCTATGTATAAAATTAGGATCACACTTTATTTTAAGGTCCAATTCTCAACATTAACAAACCATTAAACTCCTAATTTGCTGCTTATTCATAGTTAGTAAAATGCGGACTTGTTAGAAAATGTTTACTCAATGAAATCATGGCGCGGTGGCTTCACCTGTTATGATGTCTTGAGCAATTCAGTTCTATATTAGTAGTTGTAGCCATTGCAGATCGTCTCAGCTATATCTATAACTGCGGGAGAATGTGTCAGTGGGGATGCGCATCGTCTACGCCAGGCGTAGTTGCGCCTGATCGTAGTTTTAGTTGGTGCAACAGGTGTAAATATTTATCGTAAAGCTGGATGTTGCAAAGCCCAGCGTAGGGCTTACACCCAGCTTTTTTACGTCTAGCTGGTGCAACCAGCCCCAGATCTCTGAATGCGAAATCACAAAAACTCAGAACAAAACAAAGAGAAATCAGTACTTTTTCCATTTCTTATAAATCTTCACATTTATTCTCACTTTATTTTCTCTTGTACTTATTAAGAACTTTACAATAAAAAGGAAACTATATGTTACAATTGGAAAACTAGCTGGTTTCCATTGATTTCAATCAACATCAACAACTCTCTCTCTCTCTCTCTCTCTCTCTCTCTTTCTCGCTCTCTTTCCCCCTCTGTCTTCTTTCTTCTTAATAAAGAGTATGTAGGAATACAACCCATACAATTTCAACAATACAATAAAAATGAAACAGACAAAAGTTACAACAAGATAAAGACAACAGCTGCAACTAAAATATTTTGGTAACACTTTAGTATAGAGAACAATTCTCACTATCAACTAGTTGATTATTAGCAACTATTTTGCGTGACCATATTCTACATCCCTAATCCTACCCAATACCTAAACTTAACAACTACCTCACTAACTATTAATAAGCAGCAAATTAAGAGTTTATTGAGACAAAAGTCATAGTTAA
Source organism: Tor tambroides (assembly GCA_021397915.2). Lineage (NCBI taxonomy): Eukaryota > Metazoa > Chordata > Actinopteri > Cypriniformes > Cyprinidae > Tor > Tor tambroides. The sequence goes on from JAFVLL020043334.1 coordinate 10,897, forward strand.
TGGTTTGTTAATAGTGAGAATTGGGCCTTAATATAAGTGTGACCAATATTTCAACTACAGCTATTAATTACATTCAGCGACATTCAGTAATAGTATGAATTACTCTACCCAGCTATAAAACTGTAAGTTTTTTTCCCAAGGATAAATTCTTTTTTAATGTTCCTCTGGTGAACAGTTTCTGTGAAGTTGCATTCAAACTCATATCCAATATTTTTAGACAGATTTACATCCTTCTGCTTCCAGCAGTTTTGGATGATATATCTTTTGATATCTTGTGGCTCTATCATGCTATGTTCTGGAGTCCGGTGGGTTGAGATAGGCTGTTCAATGAGTTTGGCTGGCAGATGAATTGAGTTCTGCTACTGTATGCTATCTCCTGACCTCTCAGTACTCCCAGACCCTGCCGAGATTTTAACTTGGAATGTTTTTGACACTTTGACAAAATAACATTAGTGAAGTTTTAGTGTTTTTCTGCGGTACTGCTATCATTCTCACAGTGTGCCAAAAGGGTTTGCACAATATTTTTTTCTCATTAATGGGTTATGCCTCCATTTCAACTCACTTTATTGCTACCAGGTGAGGCAATATGTTACTGCGCGTGCATGCTACCTTTGGCTCTCCTGGCTCTTATTGAGACAGCTGTGTGTGAATGCTGGTCGATAACAGTTGAATACAAATAGCTTCACGTATAATCTTGCCCTGAAAATAAGTCATGTTCCATATCAGACAGCTGCAATTATTTTACAACCTTACAAATGACCCAGCATCCATTAATTGTGTTGTGTATGTCCACTGTTCCACATGCAGTTTATTTGTATGGGTTGGACAATGTTCAGAATTGAAGAATTGGAATGTTTCAGTTCACGCGATGGAATATGAATGGAATTGACAGCAGAAAGTGGATTTTCCTTATCTGCAATTTCAAAAAATTAAACAGATAATTGCATTCTGGGAAATTACTGTAGGTCTTTCACTTTGGCCCATGAATCTGTTTGTCTGTCTGTAGAGCTCTAGAACTTTCAAACTTAAGGAATTTTCTTTCTTTTTTAACTTTAAAACAAAATTCAGGGTAACACTTTATTTTATGCTGTCCTTGTTACACGTTACATGTAATTACTGTTATAATAACAATTAATTCTGCATAATTACATGCAATTAACACTAAGGAAAACCCTATTATTAGCCTGTAAATGTGAATAATTGTGTTGCGATCAGAGTATTGGTTTCTAATGTATGCATATGGAAGGTCTGAATGTTTTCAGCAGTGGTGTTTTCAGTGTGGTGTCTGAGCTCACCTAACATTCAGTCACATTACATACTGCTTTTCCTCACATATAAAGACACATACTAATACACACCAACATATCTATGAAGAAGCGTGCGTATGTAGATTCAGAACAGCCCAGTGTTCACAACATCATTATCGTGCAAAACATCAGCGTATTAATGAGAGAAAGAGACAGAGTCGCTTTGGGTCTTTATGGAAATGCCTGTGCATTGCCATCTTGACGAACGTAAGCTGTGACAAGTCCAGTAGAGCTAAGAAGCCTTTGAACACCAAAAGAGAGAAACAAAAGAGAGAGGGGGCCGATGACGGAGAAACTGTGCCAGAATGACAGTCAGACACACATGAAAAGAAAACTAAGGAGCTTTGTGAGGTTTTATAGGTTGCAGAGATGGACTGCTGGTGTTCTCACTGTGTTTGTGGGCATGTGGGCACATTAAATTAAAGAGGATATGATCAATGTTAGGATGCGTAGGGCACTGTGTGCATGTGTTTTTTCATGTGTTTGAATGTGTATTTGAGGACTAGGCACCAAACAGAATGAATTAACCAAACAGTTATCATAGTATAATACAAAGGTGTCAAGGTTTGCTGCTTAGAAGCATATTTTTCCAATGGTGGCCATTAAAAAAATGAGTCTATTCTGACAAAGTCTTTTTAAATTTCTTTTACTTTTATTTATCAAGAATGCATTAAATTGATCAAAAGTGACAATATAGACAGTTGTGAAAGTTAAGAAAAATATATTACGAATGCTTTTGAACTAGAACATTTTAACTTACACTTTTGAAAATTAGATTTTTAAATAAAATAAAATTGAAAAGAGTGATTTTTTTTTTAAATTGTAAAAATATTTCAGAATATTACTGTTTTTGCTGTATTTTAATCAAATGTGACCCATGCTGGCAAAATGAGTTGGAGTGCGCATGGTCTAATTTTGAGCTACAGGCAAAAGAAGTGAAAAGTGTCGAATTTGAGGTTTTCACAAAAATGAGTTCATTAAGCCCTTTTCTAGCGATCTCACTGCTCCACATAGTAATTAAACATCTAAAATGATCTTTATTTGTACGTTTTCTGAGAGGAGTATGTTTTTCTCTGCTCACTTCTGGACGACTGCTGCTGCTTCTCACCACAAATTGTAGGTCTATTGTTGCAAAGCGCAGCATTCCAGCTTTGTGAATATTCATATCGAATTCTTGATGACATGAGTCCAAACCAGTGAAATCTGATTTTCAAACACATGCTGATAAAAACAAAACGATCACGCTGACTGACATTGTGCAAAGCGTGTGCATAAAATACATTATTGAGAAATATGTCTTGGTGAGATTCACACAAACATAATCTGTTATGTCTTACATGAACGTTTAGTTAACGGTTGGGGAAAAATCTGATTTGTAACATTATATTAGATCCATGCATTATAGTAGGTCTATATATCTGTCTCAATGTTAATCAGACATCTCTCGCTGCTCTTGATTAAACTACTGTTTATTTGCATCTTTGTTCTTATTTTAATAACAAAGATAAAATAAAAATAGCTATATTGTGATTAATAATATAGTAATTATTTTTAAAAAAAGAACTGGAGGAAAGTATGCAACGTTGCTTGGTGATTTTGCTTTGGAATTTTCAGGAAACTTTAACTCGAGTCACAAATAAATGCAGCCTTGGTAAGCTTAAGAGACTTCTTTCAAAAACATAAATGTTACCCACTCCAAAATTTGATAGTATAGTGTCAAATGGTACTGTATGTATTGCTAATATTAATTACATAGTATATAATTAAATATTAGCAATATATACAATACTATTCTCATTGCACATCTTTCTTTTTTTTCCTAAAAGAGTGAAGTAGGCATCATGCGTATACATACATATTGTTTCACTTCAGAAGATAATGCTTCATTAACTGTGATCATATGGATTCCCATTGTGTTCACTTGAAATGTCAAGTTTGAAGGTCCTGTGCACTTTTATGAGCACCAGATTATTTTTCTACAAATTTTTGTTTGTATTTGTCTGAAGAAAGAAAGTCATATACATCTGGGACGGCATGAGGGTGAGTAAACGTATTTTCATTTTTGGGTTAAAGGGTTAATACAAAAGTGGACACTTCTAATATCCTCAGGCAATGAAAATCACTGCTTATACACTGCTACATCTTTAATTTAACTGACCCAGATTTCTAATCTCAAATTGCCCTTAAATATACTGTAAATTAGCATGGCCTGTGGATCGTTTGAGTCTCTGTATCTGCAAATAGGCTTAAAAGGCAAGCAAAATTGGCAATTTATCACCATTAAGTCTTCTCAAGGGCATATTTAAATATGAAATATTTTACATTATTCTTACAGATTCCTCATGTACTCGTGATTGCCTCTTGGTCTGTTGGCATGTGTGTGTGCCACCATGGCAGTTCTTGTTTGAGTTATTAATGTGGGCTTGATATTGATTTCCTTTTCCTTTTTCGTTGTGAGTCATTTATCTATGATTACACTTGAGTGCAGTAGTGGCCTTTGTCAATAATTAATATCACTCCAGTTGCTGTACGAGCTCCTGCTGATTTTAGAGGGGCCGTCTCAACAAAATAAAACAAACCGCTGCCTTAAATCCAAAACAAACCTGACCCGTGATATGAAATCCGTTCTTTGTGGATATTTAATAGTTTGTTCTCTGTGGAGGTCCTTCCTCACTGTGCAAGCTGCAGGTTTATTGTACATTTTACTCAAAGGTCCTATTTTCTATGACATGCATGAGTAAAATCTCATGGCAGAGGGTTTATTACCGTTATCAAATATCATTTACAGAGCCCGAACGCTCTGTGTTGTGGATATTGCTAATGGTATTTTAAAACCTCTGCGTACTAAACTGCCAGATTCCTGTTCTCATTTTTTTACTGACATTCTGTGATGTTCCATACATCAGGATTGTAAACTATCGATCCGAAATGTGGCAAACAGAATGGGCAGTCACCGCAGTGAGAGGGTGTGGGGTCTGGGTTCTACCGGATGCAATCTTATTAACGCACGGCTCGGATCTAATTTACGCTCCTTAAACCCACAGTTAGAGTAGAGCTTACGCTATTTAACAGTCTATAACATCACTATCTCTAAACACAAAATAGGCCGTTGCAGGCATTATCAGATCTCTTATGGGAGCGTGTTAGTGTGGGGAAGGACAGGTTCTGCTGTATATGTTTATTCTCATTCATTTTGTGTCTGAGCAGTGTGCTTCAAGCGTATTAAGTGGAAATTTCCGGCTTTGCTTCACTAACACTTGGTGCATATGGTAGTGATAATCAACTTGTAGATATTCAGGAGGATCAACCCAGATGAGAATGTTTAGCGTTTGAGATGGAAAAGCTAATAGATAGTTTGGGCCCATGAATACCATTAGCGTTGGCAGCATGTTTGCTCACCTTAACAACTGAGCAGAAGTCTTCATTTGTTTCATTAGAAAGTCAGATTGATTAGTAGAGTTGGAGGTTAGGAGTCATTCCAGCCATTGATATGAGCCAGCAGGTTATATTAATATGTAAATGAAGAACGCATGCTTACATTAACAGGCTGTGTAGCGATTATCTGTATTTGTATCAGTGTCTATTGCATTGACAAAATTATCTGTATTTGGACAGAATCATATATGAGTGTGGCTTAAAACGGAAATACATCAAACTATATATATGAAAGTCTTTTTACATCAAATAAACGTTGTTCTCTCAAACGTTCTATTCATTAAAACCTAAAATAAATAAAAAAAATAAATAATAATCATAGTTTCCACAAAAATATTAAGCAGCAAATGTTTTCATCTTTGGTAATAATAAATGTTTCATGAGCAGGACATCAGCATATTAGAATAATTTCTGAAGGATCATGTGAAAAGAATGGAGTAAAAATACATTTTGAAATATTAAATGCATAGTTCAATTTTTAAAATGTAATAATATTTAATTACTGTCAAGATTACTGTTTTTGAGTCAAATGCAGCCTTGGTGAACAGGTGAAGAGACTCCTTTCAATATAAGCTTCTTTTTGATTATAGTATTGTATTGCATATATAATAAATTCTAATTATAATAGTAATTATACATATAAATATAATTTAATGTATTAATAATGTAACAGACTGACTTCTTAATGGCACTGTCTTTTTTTTTTTTTTTTTTTTTTTAATTTTCTAATTTTGCTTTAGAAAGAAAAGTTGTGCACACCCCTGTTGTAGCGTTGGCTTCTGATTACAAGGAGCAGACAGAACCCTTACAATTCCTTTGCTATTCCACTTCCTTCATAACTGGAAATGAGGTGAACATAATCCAGCCCTCCGTACTACCCCGCTACTGTGAGACAAGAGTCCCTCCACAGCCAGGCTGCTCTCACTGGCCCAGCACAGCCTGCTAAAGCCAACCTCAATGGACTTACTCTTCCAAATGGAGCCGTTCATCCATCTGCTCAGCCCTATTTTTGACTTCTATCTCAGTTGATCAAAACTGCACAATGTCCAAGTCTTTCTATTTCTAAGCAGCTGTGGATGCTCTAGAGGAAGATTGTGGCTTTAGGGGCAGTGCAGCAAGCAAAAAGGTTATAAAAAGCTAGGCTATATATGTAATGTCAGGCATCAAGACATGTCTCTTTCTGTCTTTGGAAAACCTGTCAGGGATGAAATCAGCTAGCATGACAATAAATTATGAAATAATTCTTTTCATGAATGCTGATGTTCTAAGACCTCCTGGTAGACTGGAGGCACTGAATGCTGAAATCACTCAAGGCCATTTACCACAACTAGCAAAAAGCTTCTCTTTTATTCATGTATTTATTGGCTTTTCCTGTGGAGAGGAGCTCATGGAGCTTCACAACTAGAAGCACAGAATATTGTGGATGTGATGATACAGATGGGGATTTTGAGATTTTATTTCAGAAACTGAGGCCATTTAGCAATCCCAGACGTACAATTTGAAATTATGTCTTAGAGAATATTTTCAGCTTGTCAAGTGAAGCGAAAGAAAAGATATGGTTAGAGCAGTCATCTAGAGCTACAGGTTATTGTATTCTTGGCATTACACACAGAGTGCTGTCAGGGCCAGATAACAGCATGCACAAATGATAAAGCCATATGTTATTTATATCTGTGTATGACAGCTGACCTGCATTCAGAGCCTGTGTGCTGTGAGAGTAACTTCCATTTTGATGTCACGGGACACATATGTAGGTGGAATATGCATTGTGGAAACCTGCAATTGCCACCTTTTTGGACGTTGTGTGTGTGTGTGTGTGTGTGTGTGTGTGTGTGTGTGAGAGAGAGAGAAAGAGATAGAGAGAGAGATCGGTAATGCTTTAGTATAGGGACAAATGCTCACTATTAACTAGTTGCTCATTAGCATGTCTATTATTAACATATTGGCTGTTTATTATAAAGTACATACTCTGCATGACCATATTCTACATCCCTAATCCTACCCAATACCTAAACGTAACAACTACCTTACTAACTATTAATAAGCAGCAAATTAGGAGTTTATCGAGGAAAAATTTCACAGTTAATATATACAATGAATAACATGTAAAATAAAGCAAATGCAAATGAATACAGTGGATTAACCATTCCGTATGGTGTATACATATTTTGTAGCTAGTTTGACTGCCATGTCATCCTCTCCAAGTATATTGTAGAGTTTCTGCAAGTCATTTAGAGTAAGGAATGAACAATTCAATGCTGCAAATTGAGGAACAAATTATTTCCCTTGTAGTGGTATACTTGGGACCGACAAGAAAAAAGTGTTTCTCATCCTCTATTTGATTTAGGTCACAGTGTCTGCATAGTCGCTGTTCTGTCTGTATCCAGGATATTTTATGTCTTCCTTTCTCTATTTCTAAGTTGTGGTCACTGAGTCAATATTTTGAAAGGATTTCTTTCTTTTAATTGATTGATTAATAAGTAACTTGCCAATTTTGCAGTTCTATTTAGCGTCGAATAACACTGGAGTTTGGTTTGGAGGTCAAATTCATTTTTTAAATTTTCATCATAATTATACTTGATATTTTTGTCAATTTCTTTATGAATGTTTGGGTTGTGGTTGGAGTTTCATTTATTAGTTTAAGTACGAGTGTATTTAGGATGAGACACTGTGGGGGATTCATTGGCAAGGAGGGCTTTATACTGGATAGATTCAGTGTCAGAATGACTAAGGTGATGCTAGAATTGAACAGCTGTTTTTTAATTTCAGTGTGTAAAGGGTTGTAATAAATTAGAGGTTTAGGTATGTGTTAGGATTAAGGGGTCTAAAATATGGTAATGCAGAATAAGGCATTAATACTGTATATGCCTTATAATTGCTGTGTGTTATCTTTTGTGTTCCATAGAAAAAAGAAATTCATTCAGGTTTGGAACAACATGAGGGCCTGTAAGTTATAACTGAGTTTTTATTTTTGAGGGAACAATGCATTTAAAAGTTTATAGTTTTGAGAGGCTCTAACTTATAACCCCCAAAAATCCAGTCTTGGGCAGAGTAAGAACTCAGCTGTTGCCTTTTCAGTCAAATATGTATAGGTGTTACTTACATGGATAAACAGATAAAGTAGCCAAGTGTTTGTATAGTGGGATTCTCTAAGCTCACATACAAACAAAGTGAGCTGTAATACACTAACAGAGCTCAAACAGTGGAGCACACATTGTTCTCCATCAGTCGTTTCTTTTAAAAGCTCTATTATCTTCACAGCATATATATCACTGGCCCAGAGCTGGCTCTGCCCATCACTTTTTTCCCCCTAACATTTAATCCAGTTTCACTCCATTTATTCCGTATAGAAATTTCAACAACAGTTGTTATCTCAGACTTGCTTAATGGACTGTAAAAACACAAAACAAATCAAATATTAATAATAAAAAGGCAGAAAATGATAACAAATATGAATGGTATGTTATTGGGCTTTCTAAATGTGTGCTCTGTTGAGGTTTCTGGGGTTGTGTTTTGGGTGAGTTTAGTACACTTTTAAGATGGATGATGGTTGTGCACTTGGCTGTCTTACAGCTTCCCATCAGTATGAGTGTGTGTGCGTGCACAAAAGGCTCTTTACAGTGAATCACCATTTCATTGATTTCACTTAAGACAAACATACACACGAAGAACACTTCACATCCATTTCCCAGCCACATGACTCTGACCTTGACCTTTGCATTGCTCTTGATCTGTGCTTGAGCTCCCACAGCTTTTCCTCCTCCGCATTTCTGTTCTCTTCTCTGATCCTCCATCATATTAACCATTCATCTCTCTCTTTCTCTGGCACTGAGTGGTGCAGTGTGTCAATGGAGAGAGAACCGCCGATACTGCTTTAGCTGTTAATGTCCACATGAAGCCTGTACCTGTCAAGAATGTAAGTATTCAGGAACTTTTGGTTTTTAGACCTACGTCCGCTCCCCTTTCTTTATACCCATCAATATATACTATTCCCAAATCCAATGAGATTTTATGTAACTTTGAGTTTCTGAAAAGTTAGCAGTTCCCTGGTCTTCTGCTTTTCTGTTATCTGCTGGCTTTTCTGTAACAGTGTAAACCAGGGTTGGGTAAATTCAGAAAGTTCTTAAAACTTTCAGAGAGACTTTTTTTTTTTTTTTGTCAGGTTGTCATTAGAAGTTTCCCTGATTAAACTTCCTTTTTTGTTAAAGATGATGCATTATGTGAATTCCATGTTAATTTTGCATAGATTCAATTTTTTTGACTTGCACTTCTACATTCTGTTTGCTACCTCAATTCAAATTCATAAATTAAAATGTAAATTAAAAAAAAAAAAACATTCTCAATTTAAACTGCATAAGAATTTCACTCTTAAATGGAAAGTTCTCCTTAACTTTAAGTCATTATTCACTTGTTCCTGAAGGCAGAGTAGATGTTAAAAGGCTGCTCTCCATGGTACTGAATATCTACAGCTGTGTACTCATGTATGTATATATTTGTGCTGTCCATGGTGCTGAAGATCTGCGTATGTGTATTCATATGCATGTGCACTGTCCGTGGTGCTAAAGGTCTGCCTATATGCTTCTGAATGCTTGTCTGCCTTTACACTACTTTTGCTTTTTGATTGCTGCCTTACAACAGCTCTCTATCTGCCATTATCATCCTTTTTTAATACAGTAATATCACACATTGAAGCTCAGTCTGTACACTTCACAAGCTATTAGTGCTGATGGATGTGCTCTTCGGGGATGGAAAAAAATCCTCCAGTGTTTAACTATATGGCTAATAGTGGTCCATTTTCAGCTTTCTGAGGAAGACACTTTTCACTGTTTGAAACAGTGGCATTTTGCTAAAGCCATTAGCAGGACTGGGATCTCACAAGGGGGTTGAGAACATTGTCCTGTCTGTGCTTCTCCACTGAGTTGTTTTTTCCCCTCTGATAGTGGTATTGTACTGCACAGGGATGAGTGTGGTCTCTGTGTGACACAGAAAATAGCAGCACACTCGCATGACAACTTGTAATAATTTGTGCAAGATCATGTGATCTTGTAGGTGACATTTATGCTTCGATTTAAGGTTTGGATAGTACGTTTTCTTATGATTTCACCATTTATTTTAAATAATGCCGACTTCTCATGTGACCAGATTGGATTTTTTTTTTTTTAATGGCCGTTGCTTATTTATTCCAATATCATCTTTTAGGCTATAAAGCAAATTGTTTTAGTGATGAGTGCTGGTACTTGATGTGCTGTATAATCCTCCATTTAAACATATCATGTGATACATTTGCAAACAGTCACATCCACTGATGTTGATCCATTGGTCTTGTGGGATTAGCATTGATTAACATTACAATCATTTGAGTGAGACGTGAAAAATGAACATCTTTCCTCTAGTGTCAGTTGAAATGCACAGTAAAGGACAGTGTGTGTCTGTGTGTGCGTGTGTGTTTTAGCTGAGGTGTTCTGAATATATCCGCTATCCTTCTGAGTTAATGAGGCTTGTCCTGTGAATGGTATTTACTTATTCCAATCACAATCTTTTTTCATTTAAACCCATAACCTCACTTCCCTCAGTATATGTGACATGCATTTCTATAAATATGTTAGTCTCCTCTGTACTCACCCTCAGGCCATCCAAGATATAGATAAGTTTGTTTCTTCATCATAACAGGTTCAGAGAAAAAGCATTATATCACTTGCTTTTACCAGTGGGTCCTCTGCAGTGAATGGGTGCCATCAGAATGAGAGTCCAAACAGCTGATAAGTCCATAATCCTGCATAACAATGCTTCATTCAGTGAAAAAGTCCATTTCCTGTTCTCCTTTCACATCAAAATCCACCAGTATATGTTTTTACAAATGTTTTGGACTGTTTTCGTTTGTAAACATTGCTTCATCTGTGCATTTTTCACTTCACATCACTGCATGACTTTTTCACTGGAGAAAGCAATATTATGGACAGAGTATTTTAGACAGAATCAATGGTTTAAATTGAAAAACATCTTGATGGATTTGTTTACAAACACACAGTTTTTCACTTCACAAGATGTGGATTACTTGTGAATTATTGTGATGTTTTTATCAGTTGATTGGACTCTCGTTCTGATGGCACCCATTCACTGCACTGGATCCATTGGTGAGCAGGTTTTCATTTCTGGGTAAACTATCGCTTTAAAAACACATCACACTTTCACACATCACAGTAAACCTGAGATGCATGAAGAGATCACTCCAACAGACTTCCACAGTTGTTCTTTTCTTTCCTAAATAGCCGAGAAAAAACAGACAGCACACACATAGAGACAAGCATTACAGAAAAATACTGATGATTTGACAGTGGCACCTTCTGTGATCTTGTGGCTTCAGAGTTTTTCCTTTGAGAGCCAGTGAGAAAACAGCAAAACCAAAGTCCTCCACGTATAGACAGAGAAGAGCAGAAAAAGAATAGAAGCCACTGAATAGAAGTACAGTAAGGAAAAATCAATAAGTAATAAACTTCCAGGCTGCATTTATTAGCTTATGTTTGAGTTGCATGCACTGATTTGTCTGTCAGCAAACACTAATGGCTTTGATGAGGGATTTTGTTATTGGATGAGAGTGACATGAGACTGAAATTAGATCCTCTGATTTATTTAAAAGACATGCCCTCAGACTTTTCCTACACAAACACACACACACACACACACACACACACACACACACACACACCCACACCACCCACACCACACACACACACACACACACACACACACACACACACACACATATTTACTTAGCTATCCAAATGGGGACATTCCATAGGCGTAATGGTTTTTATACTGTACAAACTGTATGGGCTATTGCCCTACACCAACCCTACACCTAAACCTACCCCTGCAAACTTTCTTATTTAGCTCACTTTTGTTTAGTTTATTTTTAAACCCGTTTTACAAATGAGGACGTCCCCAAAGGGAGGTTTTTGGAGATTTTGTCAGGTTTACCTCACTTTTGGGTACAAATTTGTCCCCAAAATATTGTTAAGTAGGTACACACACACACACACACACACAGAGCTCAATTTATGACTGCAATATAGTCTCAGGTGTCCTCACCCTATTAACCAAACCCCTCTCAGTGGAGCCTCGGCCTAGAATAACAAAAATAATGACTTTCTGTTTTTGCTATTCCCCACCTTCTTTTCTTTTACTCAAGCATTCAAGCATATGAACTCTATTAGTATAATCACTGTAATTGTTTAACTTAATGGTTTCTATATAATTTTACAAATACCAGGCATTCATAAACTGTAAAAAAACAAACAAACAAAAAACTTCTAATTATTTAATTGTAACTTACCTTACCGTATATGGTTAAAATTAAACATTTGTTTGGTACAATGCCTGAAACTTGGTATTACGAGCACTTCCTGTGTCTGTTTGCCTCTTTAAGATGAATCGCTTTATGTATTCCCCAAAAAAGCCTCCGCAAAATGACTAAATGTAAATGTAAAAACATTGCATTTTTTTATATAAATATTTTGTTAAAATACTGTAAAATATATAGGGTTTGGTAGTAAAGAGTATGCATTACCATGTGATTTGCAATTTAAATCTGTATGATACTCAAAGAAATATGTGCACTTTTAATGTAAATTATTTTTGAAATTAAATAAAAAATATGAGCCGCCTTATAATAAATAGTTTTGTTTCCTTTCTGTTATCAGCTATCACTTAGAGTGTCCCATTTTATGTAAGCGTAACATGATTTTCATGCTAAGGCTGAGGATGTTTGCTCTTTAGCGCATTCTAAACTGGTTGCTTGCTGCCATGGATATATGATGTAAATGGTTATGATGTCTTGTCCCTCAGTTTCTTGTCTTTGAAGTTTGCAAGTTTGAGGTTTCATAAACTCAGGTGGTGTCAAACGCACATTGGTGACATAATCATATCATAGTGGAATAAAATCACTGGTCTGTGGCTGAGTCATCAAATTCACATCTTTTCCTGTCGTTGTCAGTGCCTACTCTTAAAGATTTGACACGCCTAGCTACATTTTTTTTTTTCTGGTTCAGTCTTCTGTAGAGGTGTAAAGAAATTGTAGATGGATTACATCTCTTGTCTTTTAAACTAAATTATCTTGTCACCTGCCTGTGCATGTGTCAGTGTCATGTTTGACCTGTGTACTCTCACAGACTGATAATGTTTCATGCGTCTAGCCCGGGATGAGATGAGATACATTTTTTATTCTGTGACTAATATGTTCAGCGAGTGTGTCTCGTACCTGCTCCCTCTCTTGCCATCCACCACTGGCCTTGAGAATTTCATTAGACTGCATTTAATTACATCAGACCTAAAACTGCACGTAGAAGTGATCAATCAGTGTTCAATAACATCACTGTGAGAGGATGAGTCTCTAAATGAATTCCCCCTTTGTGCAGAGGTGGTAGCTTGTTTCACCCTCAGGCGTTCAGGTCAACAGGGTTGATGGATCAAGGGCTTGAATGCTGAAACGATCAATTGGATATAGAGAAGGAGAGCGGTTCATGTGTGCGGGGGTGACCTAACTAAGTCCCGCATGCATCTTGCTTTCAAATATGGAGGTGAATTATGGAGTGTGACTGATGTTCGTGGGTGAGTGATTTGGCTGTAATGACATCCTGTGTGGCTTGAGTCATAGCCGGAAGGTTCAAAGTGAGTTGTGTAATACACCTCCTAAAAAGTGTAAAGTGAATTCAGTTAAATGGGGAGAGGTGAGGAGAGGATAAGAAAGGCAAGAGAAGATAAGACAAGTAGAGGTATAAAAACAGACGAGTAGTAGAGACTAGAGTAGAGAACAAGGCTTGACAATACGGACTGCCCAATGGCGTAGGGTCAGAGTGAAAAATGCATGACAGTGCATTGTCATGAAAGTTTTATCATTTGCAAGTTTTTAAGTCTTGCCAGTTGAAACATTCTAGTTATTTAAAACCATCAAGCACAAGAATACACAAAAGAGTACAAATACTATATTGAGACTTCTTGTTCCTGAATGGTTTATATTTCTTAAATGTTTAAATATTATTTGATTTGTAATTTTATGAAATTGTATTTATTTATTGTATTGCTTTTAATTTGTTTATTTGTTCTTGATTTAATCCTGACTGCTAACTTGTCTTTAAAAATATTTGAAATAGTTATTATTTAGGCTAAGCTAGTAGTTTTGCTGTGGTAATGAAAATAAAATCTTAAATGCTGGTATTACAACCTTATTCATTAGAATTCAAGGTTACATGGATAAACTTTATTTTATTTTATTTTATTTTTATATTAGCAAAATTTGAATCACTGACCTTTTTTCAGGATGTCTTAGAAGTGGATGTCATCATAGTCTGGTAAACTTTTGTATCGGTGAACAGGAAACTACATCAGATATCATATTTGTGTTTCATATTTGTTCAGATAGCAAAGGAAAAACTCCATAATAGTGTTTTCATGACTTTCAAAAAGAGGAAAAAATGGAGAGAGATTGATAATGGCAGAACAAAGGGAGAACCATGTCAAATTTGTGATCACTCCCATAGCCATTGTATTAGAAACACCCTCACAGCAGCATTAACTTTTTTTTTTATGCAGAGGTAATATAATACAAAGTATAATGTTATAGATGTACTATAAATATATAAAAGTAAATGTAAAAATATTTATGATTCTGATGACTGTTAAAATGAGTCATAACAGTCTGTAAAAAAAAAGAATAGAAAAAATCTATAGTGTTAAGACCTGGATGAGATAAGAGACAGACTTGAGATGAAACTAGAAGAGAAGACAAGGTAACATGAGGCAAGAGTTGCCTGATGATCAGTAAACAGGAGCAGAGAGCAGACGGGGGCATATTTATATTTGTTTTCTCTGCAGATGTTTTCATATCAAAGCGTATTACAACAAAGTGCATATACAGTTTGACAGTTAAATCAGCAGGCAGCTGCTTTGTTACAGTAGGTTCATAGACGAAATGCTTAAATGCAGTTGTAATATTAATACAATTCCAGTGCTATCAGAAGTACTGAGGTGTTAAATAGAAAATAACTGACCGCTCAAACATCTAATATTTCTAGGTTTATGCAAGGGCATGTCTGTATTAAAACAGATAACCTGCTGTTCTTCTGCCGTATCTTCTCAGTTTGATTATGAACGAAAAGTCAAGCCACTAGAGCAGTAAGGCACATAGAAGTTTCAAAAGTTTGAGAAAGAATATTTTAGACAGATAAAGAGAGGAAGAGGGGAGGTCATGGCCCAATAAAGCCCACTGTGAGGGATATTCACAGTTTCTTCTGTTCCCTCTCACTGACAGCCTAGACCTAACACACACACACAACTGTGCAGTCGTAACCCTCCCACCAGTGTCTCCTCACATGCGTAACAACCACCGCTTGGAAAGATCATTTGATCATTTGTATTTTTGTTCTTGCTACAGATGTGAATTATTAATGGTGTTATAGAATGGATTGTGTGAAACTGTGCTGAATTTGCCTGATTTTTTTATAGCTTGGGATAAGGCTGTGCTCCAGTTTTTACCTTCTTTCTCCTAAGCCAGGAAAAACACCACAGAGATACACACAGATAGCATTTTTGATTTAGAGATGTCTATCTCTTCTCTGCATCTTTTCCATTCTCTTCTCACCCCCTACTCCCTTCAACTCGCTTGTATCTTGAAATCTGTTTTGGCACAAAGACATTTCAATATCTCTCTCACTCTTTTCCAAGCTTTGGCTGTAACTCAAGGGCCATGAGCTTGCATGTCTCAGAGAGGCTTTTTTGACAGCAAATAGACATGCCTCGGCCTCTGGAGGGTTTCCTTTTTTTATCTCTGAAAAGTCAGTTGTGCTCCAAGGCCCTGCCATGGACTATATTGATAAACACATTTGTCAGTCATTGAAACTCTGAATTTTAGTTTGTCCAGGAGAGGCTATTCGGGTTACCGAAGTCTTTTGTTCTAACGGGAAAAAAATCCTGTATTATTCAGCTACTGAACACCTGAACTTGTTTAATTCAGGGGTACCGCAGATTAAAGATGTGAGGTCCGAAGTCTGAAGAATGTACTTTTCATTATATAGCGTCATTATACATTTATATTTTTGCATTCATGGAATAACTTGTTGAAAGATTTATTAGAACATTATTCATAAACAGTTACCAAGAGAGTAAAAAAGACCTTGTAGCAGCCAAGCTGACGGCTGTTTTCATCTTCAAAGATGGCACCTTTGGCATCAAACTTCCTGTAATAAACTGGTCTCGATGGAAATGGCAGCATCTAAGAGGCTGACAGGTCTTGTGAAGATCCCACCTTTCTAGTCATGTCCTAACTGCACACTTGCCTCAAACTCTGTCATTCTGTGTTGTTCGGTTTCACATTCGTACTCCAACTGTGACACACTCTTTCTTCTTAGCTTTTGTTTTTCCTCTCACATTGTAGGTTCCAATTTTCTTTTGTGTCTTTTCACCTTACATCGTTTCATACTCTCTCTCCTTTCTCACTTTTCAATTTTTCTTCACTTATTTCTTTTTCTTTTTGTGCCACTTTCCAGCAGGCTAAATAATATGCTCTTTATTTTAACTCCTACCTCCCTGTTTATCACATAAGATTGCAGCCTCTGGTGTGTGTGTGTGTGTGTGTGTGTGTGTATGTGTTTCCATATGGATGTGAGCAGGGCCGTAGCTGGGGTTTGCGGGGCCCCAGTGCAGGTTGTACCAGTGGGCCCTGTTTGAAATTGTTTAATTTGTATGTTCGTTCTATTTATTTATTTGTGCTATTTACACAATGTTCAAGTTTTTTCAAGTTTGTAGGTGTCCAGGTACAGAAACTGAAAAATCAAATGTAAAATAGCACTGCATAGTCTTCACTGTAAAAATTAAATATACAGTCAAACCAAAATCTTCAACATTTCTCACATTATCACAGTTTATTTGCTAGATAAACTATAGTTTAGAAAATGGTAATAAAATATGACAAGAACTCAGAGTTCAACTGTGTCAGAACAAATTCATCTTGATAATGTCAGATAACTTTGATAGAAAGGTATGTATTGGATTACAATCAATCAAAAATTCAGACAACTGTTAGTATGACAATATTTACACAACTATCAATACTTTGTTGACCAATTACCAAGCAATGCTTAATTTTGTTCGGTCTGTGGTGTAAAAAGGCTGCATTAGCAATTAAAGAAAAAACAGGTCAAAGTGTCTGAATAATTTTTGGTCCCAAATTTTTTTTATCAATTTTACTGGTAGTCCACTGTATGAAGAATTTTTGGGTATGATATGTCACAGTTTACTTTATTTTGCTATGCTCACTTACATAAATGAACTATAGTGTCCTGCAACCCATTAGTAAAAAATTAAAAATTATATCTGGTGTCTGAATAATTTTTGGTTTGACTGTGGATTAATTCTTGTTAAAACTACAAAGTAATTCAGTCAAGAGCAGTAAGTGATTTTCTTTCTTTCATTTTCTTGGATTAATATTAAGGACACCGACAGCAGCTAGTAGCTGAATTAGGTGCAGTCACTTTAAGAGACAATGCGTCCATTATAATGATACACATCCGATTTCTTTCTCCACTGTTTACTTTCACTTAAGACATAACCGACATTTTTTTCGAGGATACTCTCCAAGATGGGTATTTTGACATAATTTTGTATGTATTTGTCGGTACAAGAGCAAGAAGAGGCAAATTCGGTGTTCAAGCGCTTTGAGACGCATCTCTCTGCATTTGCGGGGGCTGAATTGGGCTCTTTCACATCTTTTTCTGTTTGCATGTTTAAACTAAGATTTGTATTTGTTCGTTCAGGTGCAGGAGGACCCGAAGGAGAGCTGGGTTCGGTGTTGCTGTCCGTGAGACGCGGCTCTCTGTGTGCGCTCCGAACACGGCGCACAAGCACTCAGTTGAGCTTTTCCGCGTCTTGTGTTTGAATGCTTTAAACTCTTTTGAATGTTTAAATTGGCAAGGCTTAAAAACATGTGCAAATGATAAGCTTTCATGACGATGCACAGCAGTGGCCCGTCAACTGTCCTGAGCGTCTTTTTAGCCTGGCCTCAACCAGTTGGTTGAGATCGCCGGAGGGCCCCCCTTAACCGTGGGCCCCTATAATCGTCACCACCTTTCACCCCACTGGCGACGGCCCTGGATGTGAGCACTTATTATGCTCTAAGAGGGTCAATGCACTCATAAAGACTTTTTGAAGACCTTTTGAGCAATATAGGTTAAATGAAAGTTTCAAGTGTTACTAAACAGTATGAAACGCTTGTCATGAGTGTGTAAGTTAATTAAAATTCTCATCTTGCAGATCTGCAGTAGATCTTTTAGGACTCACTGCGGCAGATGCATTTGCAAATGGGCCACTGCTGAGGACAGACATGACATGTTTTGCATAGTAACCCACTGCTGTATGTTTAGATGTCTGGAGTTTCTGTTTAGGGATACAGCACAATATCATCCCTCTCCTCAGGCTGCCACAGCACTAATGATGGATCATTGTGGCTGGACTATAAACTATATCTGTTCATAAAACATTTTGTGTAATGGGGTGATTGTGGAGGCTGTAAATCTGCTTAATTGTGAACGGTAAAGGTTGTTTCATTCTTCATGGTGTTTGCTCATGGGTGTGTCTTAGGTTTGCACCACGTGTGTGTTGTAGCAGTTATTTCTGCCGGTCAGCTATTAATCATAAATCAGTCATAGCGAACCACACTATGGTCAACCTTTAACACTGAAAGAAACATGGCTTCATTAAATAACATGCCAGAGATAATTTACCACTGGAAAAATTGAACAGTGTATGAGGGAGAGAAATAGCAGAAGTATTCATAATAAAACCATCTTGAATCTCTGTAGCGAGGTCATACAAGTCTACAGATTCACTCTCACAGGTCTTGTCCTTGGGAATCACATGTATATATTTTAAGATTTCAGTCTTTTTGTTTAAAACTTTCACAGCATGTTACAAGACATTTTATCTGTTGTTACTTCAGTTTTGTGCAAAGAGGTCTATAGCACCTGTAGAAAGCTGTCTGTTAGCATTCCCATTCATCTTAAGGAAGTGTTCAATTTGAAATCTGTCAGGTTATTATGAGCCAGTCATCAAAACTTTAAAAGTCACGTGACTAATCACTTTGGAGCTGCAGGAAATGGAATCATATTGATAATGACTGGCTTATGTCTTAACAAGATGGCAACTGTCGTCATGATGTAAGTTTCACAAGTCAGTTTCACGTTTTCAAAATCATTTTTTGTTTCTATAATGGTTAATCCACCAGTGTGTGTAAGCTCTTTAGTCACTGTAGTGTTTATAATGCTGAAATATAATTATTCTTGTTATCCATGAATTTTAAAATTTACTGTTTTAAAAGAAAGGCAGAAAAATAGTAAAGGACTTTCTTAATTTTTTATTTTTTATTTTTTTAATTCAGATGCCCAATTACAGACAATATCAACAGAGACTGTGCAAAAGTGTATAAAAACAATAACAGCAAGAATGCAAGCTGAATGAGGCCAATACAAATATTAATATTATAATACAAAATATTAAGTTTTTGGGTTATTATGTGTGAATAAAGACTATTTAGTTGTCTTAGTTTGTTGTTTGTCTAATAAATGACAATTTATTAGATTAGATTAGATTAGATTAGATTAGTGCAATTTTTAAACAAATTTTTGACAGATTCCTAAAATATTTGTGTTTTCTCTTTATGACACGTGGTCTAATAAATTTGTTAAGCACACACAGTGCTTAACAAATTTATTAGACTGCATTTATTGACTGTAATTGGGCATCTGAAAAAAATAAATAAAGTGCTTTACTATTTTGGTCACACTTTATTTTAAGGTCCAACTCTCCCTATTAACAAACCATTAATTACAACTTTCGCCTCAATAAACTCCTAATTTGCTGCTTATTAATAGTTAGTAAGGTAGTTGTTAAGTTTAGGCATTGGGTAGAGTTAGGGATGTAAAATGTGGTCATGCAGAATAAGTGCTTTAAAAAGCCAGTGTGTTAATAACAGGCATGTTAATGAGCAACTAGTTAATAGTGAAAACTGGTCCCTATACTAAAGTGTTGCCACTATTTTTTTCTGCCTTTCTTGTAAAACAGTAAAATCAAAAATTCATTGATAACAATAATTATATTTAAGCATTAAAAACACTACTGTGACTAAAAATAATACATAAAAAATTATTTTGGTAATCTTCAATACTGTTTAGGGCAGCTGCGGCACAAACCTTACACTGGGTGGTAGTTTTCAACTTGATTTAATCTGCTTTCGACTGTGCTAATCAGCTAAACCCTGACCCTTTGGTTGTGTCATGCTGGGTAGCTCATTGGTCCAAAATCCCAAGACAAACAAATCTCAGTGCTTAAAACTTTGCCAGTATGACGTGTGTGGTTAGGGCACAGTGTAAGACACTAACAAGGTCCCTCTCAAGAGACCTTTCAGATGATTGTTCATATCACTGTGAGTCAGTATTGCAAAGACTGACAATCAGTTGTGCTTATTCATGAGAACATTCCTATTGTTTGATAATGACATGAGTGTGTCATGAGTGATCAAAGTCAGAACACGCATTCAATTAATTAGTCACGTCATTCAATTAGTCTACATTCACTGTCGTTTCTTGCTGAGCCATTTGTGTTGATTGCATTAAACACTCCGATAGAGGAAATAAAAGAGTGAGACAGGAAAGACAGAGCTGAATCACTCAGTCTGTAGATATATATATATATATATATATATAGACTGTGAAAAACCGTTTACACTCATCCCCGAAACCATACCACCCCTGCTGCTTTTCCCATACACATCTGCACAGCCTTTCCCTCTTCCGTGAACAATTAAGCAAAGTCATTAAGCTGTTCTATAAGATGACGTCTGTCTTAAAGGGCAGGGGAATCAAGAGAATCAATCTCATCAGGGATTAATTACCCTCTTAATCATTCAGGCCAGTTCTTACTCAGCACTGACCTGAACCCCATTTCATATTTATGGTCCCGTGATTATGCTTTTATTATGACACATGTATTTTCTGATGGCTCTGTCATTCCTCTTAGTTTTAATGGACACTGCTTGCAGTCTGTTTGGATAGACACTAATGTCCTGAGACACAGATGCAGTGCTCATGAGTTTAAGTACAGGGTAGTGTGGTGGTAAAGGGTGAGTTTTAATCATATGTGAGTCAAAGGTTTTCTTTTTCCTCTATAAGTGGGCATTAGAAGCTTTGAATGCTTTTGTGGTGCATTTCTTTCGAATGTAATGTTTTGAGAGGTCTGTAATGCTTTTAAAAGCTGATGCAGTGAAACTTTTATGAATGTGCACGTTTTATTAGTTGAGAGACGGCCAGGGAAAGCTATAAAAGTAATTCTTAAAGGAATAATTCACCCAAACATTTTATCATTATTTGCTAACCCTAATGTTTCAAACCTGTATGCCTTTCTTTTTTCTGTGGAACATAGAAGTTATTCTGAAGAAACAGTTTTAATTAGCATTGACGTTCACGGTATGATATTTCACAAAATATCTTCATGCATCTGTTCAACAAAAGAAAGAAAAGTTATAAAGATTTGTAATGACATAAGGTCGGGTAAATGATTTACATTTTTTGATTATCTATCTATCTATCTATCTATCTATCTATCTACACTGCCCTCCACTAATATTGGCACCCTTGGTAAATATGAGCAAAGGTAGCTGTGAAAATAAATCTGCATTGTTTATCCTTTTGATCTTTTATTCAAAAAATTCTAACCTTGAAGTAAAACAATTGAAAGTGCGGGGAAAATCTCATTATGAAATAAATGCTTTCTCTAGTTCATATTGACCACAATTATTGGTACCCAATTATTGCAATGTCTTTTTCCCAAGATAGCTGTTGCGAAACATCAGACTGAGAGGGATCCATTTGCAGCTCTTTATTATAAGAATAGTCAGGCAGAACAGGGTAGATCACCAGCAGTAGAATCA